>JAEOAD010001989.1:5547500-5615000 GCA_036365145.1 Orientallactaga sibirica
TGAGAGTCTTTTGTCAAGAAGTCAGAGAAACTGAAGATGCCAGGTGTCTGGAAGAGTCCACACCTGGTACATTCTTGGCTCCCCTTTTTAAACCTTTGGAATAAACCTTTGATATTTCCCAGTTTTGATTAACAATGTGGTGACTTCTTATTCCACAGCCCACATTCTGCAGAAGAAAGAAAGAATGAAAATGAAGGGGAATGAGAGGAAAATATTTTTAAGTCCTAAACTGAATGCATGAGAGTGACATAATATTTGAAAAGTCAGAACTAGTTAGGCATTGTCCAACCAGATAGGCTACATGGTAAGAACTGAGTCTTACTTCATTGATACAGACCTGACAATAGAGAAATTTCCTTGGATGTACGTCTGGTTGCAGTTAGAAAGTTAATTGAAACCAGGACCTATATTTCTGACTCCTCTCGTTTATAAATCCCTTTAGATTTTAATATTCTGTCTCGGGCATGCTCAAAGTCGACAGGGCAGTGTAGCAGTATAGCCCAAGTTGATTGGAGGGCTCAGTGTTCTGGCACATTCTCAGATATTTGCTAGTCTGTCTTTTGTGCTCATTTCCTTGGGGGGGTCTTAAGGAGCCATTAGCAAATCTTGGGGTGGTTTGAGGAACACCGGGAGGGTGTGTTAGGTCGGGTGCCGACTCACCGCATGACTTCAGAGGAAAATTTACTCAACCCCACAGTCACCCATTTTCTTCCAGTTGCAAAAAAAAAAGAAATCATGGACTGGAGAGATGGCTTAGGGGTTAAGGCTCCTGCCTCCTAAGCCTAAGAACACTGGTTCCAATCTCCAGTGGTTCCAAACTCCAGGTCCCACGTTTAGCCAGATGCAAAGTGATGCAAGGGTGCAATGCCACACTTGACCACAAGGGGGCACACACATCTGGATTTCGTTCACAGCAGTTGAGACACTGCTGGTGCGCCCATCTCTGTCTCCCTCTCCCTCTCTGTCTCTGTCTCTCTCTGTGTCTCTCTCCAAAAAATAATAATAAATAAATAAATAAAAATAAAAAAAAGAAATCACAAATACCGACTTCTTAGGGTTGTTGGGGGTCAGCCTGTGGTTAACCTTAACAGTGCTATCATGCTAGCCAGAACAGAGTCGCTCCATGGCTGGACATCTTCTGAAACGCCTGTCACAATTGGTTTTCTCTCTGACGTCCCGCCCTGCTTGCAGAAGACAGCCTTGGTACGTAGCCACTCTGGAGAAGGTTTGCTGAGCACTAAAGTCTTAAGGGAGCAACTTCTCAACCTCCGAGCTAGGAAAGTGTATACAGTTTTCTGCAAATATGTAGTTTTTAAAAATCCTTTTTTATTCTTATTTTTTGCAAGATCCGTTCCTTGGTCATGGGTGTCAAAGGACAGAATCCAAGTCAAGTACATGACAATCTCCCCGTCTGTAACTGTGTGCAGTATGTTTTTCTCCGACCTCAGCTGGGCTTTGGGTGAGTTAGATCCGTGTTTTTCAAGGCAGTTATTGGGTAACATGCCTGACCTCAGCACAGGCGAGGGGCCCCGAGGCCCGAGGCCTGCACGTTGTGAAGGGACCCTGATCTGGTTTTTATATGTAAAGTTTCTGTGGCGGACTATCAACTTTTCATCAGCAATCGAGCAAATGTGGTTTTCATCAAGGGCGATACACAAGCTTATCTGCGGACAGCCAGAAAGTGAGCGGAATATCTCCAGGAAAAATAAATAAATAATAAATAAAAACATTATACTTTCAGATTACTTCTCTCTCTGGGGAAGCAAGAAAAAAAAAAAAAAAAAAAAACAGAAGTTAGCAGTTCACAGCCAAGGAATGTGAGGCACTGGAGATGGCTGTGTTGGGAGAAGCGCAAGGCCCGGGTTATTGCTTTCTTAGGCTTTTTTGCAGAATGGCACTTGGGGGAGAGATGTCTGGGGTGGGGGAGTGGGGGCGGGGAGAAGGAAAGCAGCTTTACATTCAAGGTGACGGGAACACCATTTAAAATGTCTTACCCCTAGTCTTTGCACTAGCGGTCCTACCGTTGTTTTGAAGTGTTAAACGCTGTTACCACGCATCTGTGAGACCAGACTATAGAAGATGAATTTTGGTAGATCTGCCAAAAAATAAAAAATAGAAAAATAAAGCCAGCTATGTATCCTGATGATCTACATCTGTTCTTTTCTTTCAGCCAATAATGTGAGTCAGAGAAAAACAGGCTGGTTCAGTCAACAGCAGCTCTTTTCCTTAAGTTTAAGGATGACTGAGGATTTAAGAAGCTGGAAATGGGGTCAAAAATATACATATATAGTCCTTTCCTGGCCTAAAGGGAAGCACATGGTAGACAGTATTGTCATCATGAACCGTCTAGAAAAAAACAAATTAGGTTTCACAGCTTCCTTGAATGCATCCAGTGTCGTGTGTCTGCATCTTGTAATGTCCCCCTGTATCATCTTTCACTGTTTCTAAACCCCCTGTGCTCATTTGACTTTACTGGCCATTTATTTTCTTCTTGTGAGAACTGTTTAGTTCCATAGTTCACTTATTTCTTTTCCCTTTTTTTTTTTTTTTTTTTTAATATTTTATTTTTATTTATTTATTTGAGAGAGAGAGATACAGAAATAGGCAGGGAGAGAGAGAGAGAGAGAGAGAATGGGTGCACCAGGGCCTCCAGCCAGTGCAAACGAACTCCAGATGCATGCACCTCCTTGTGCATCTGGCTTATGTGGGTCCTGGAGAATCGAGCCTCAAACCGGGGTCCTTAGGCTTCATAGGCAAGCGTTTAACCGCTAAGCCATCTCTCCAGCCCTCTTTTCCTTTTTTCAAAAAAAATATTTTATTTATTTGAGAGAGGGAAAGAGGCAGAGAGAGAGAGAGGAAGAAAGAGAGAGAATGGGCACATCAGAGCTCCCCTGCCACTGCAAACAAACTCCTGATGCATGAGCCCCCTTGTGCACCTGGCTTACACGGGTCCTAGGGAATCAAACCAGGGTCCTTTGGCTTTGCAGGCAAGTGCCTTAACCGCTATGCCATCTCTCCAGCCCCTCATTTGACTTTAGCCTGTGCTCAGCAGAAGGGGAATTCCCTGTACCTTCCACGTCCTTTACTTCTATCACGATGGGATCTCGGCCACCATGATATTTTATTTTACAGCCCGTTGTGTATGGAATAGGTGTGATGTGTTTGTGTGTAATGTATGCACGTGTGTGGTCTACACATGCTGTATTCACGTGTGTGTGCAGATGCAGTGCCCCATGCACATGCGCAGAGGCCAGAGGAGAGAATGGTGCATGGTCCCCACTGTTTCTCACCTGCTTGATTCTGTGAGCTGGAGTTTCCTCACTGATTCCAGACCTTGCCTTTTTCATAGGTTCAGTGACTTTTCTGATCTCTGCTTGCCACAGGCTTGGGGTTACATACGTGTGTGTCTACGCCTAGCTATTCATGTGGGTTCTGGGGAACTGAACTCAGTGTTGGCCTCAGGTCCTTTCTGGTTCTCATGCTTCATCAGGAAGCACCCTTAACCATTGAGTCATCTCTCCAGCCCTGGAGTAGTATATTAAAAATCATGGCGGGGGCTGGAGAGATGGCTTAGCGGTTAAGGCGCCTGCCTCCTAACCCTAAGAACGCTGGTTCCAATCCCCAGCGGTTCCAATCTCCAGGTCCCATGTTTAGCCAGATGCAAAGTGACACAAGGGCGCAATGCCGCACTTGACCACAAGGGGCGCACACATCTGGATTTCGTCCGCAGCAGTTGAGAGGCTGCTGGCACGCCCATTCTCTGTCTTCCTTTTCCTCTCTCTCTGTCTCTCTCCAAAATAACATCATGGTGCTATGGGCTGGAGAGATGGCTTAGCAGTTAAGGTGCTTGCTGGAAAAGCCAAAGGACCCAGGTTCGATTACCGAGTTCCTACATAAAGCCAGATGCAAAAGGTGGTGCAGGCGTCTGGAGCTTGTTTGCAGTGGCTAAAGCCTCTGTTGCACCCATTCTGTCTATATGCCTCTCTCTCTCAAACAAATAAAGAGTAAAACATTTTTAAAACTCTTGCTGGTAGCCAGACATGGTTGTGACACCTATAATTCCAGCACTCAAGGATTGTTGAACGTCTGAAGTGTATGTATCAAATTTAAAGCAAATCTAGACAACTTAACATGACATTGTCTCAAACAAAACAACATGGAAAAAAAATCATGGTGACATTTTTGTGATGAAGGCAATGTGGCTTATATTGATGGTGATTCACTTATTTACAAAAATAGCATCCATGTATGTGGCCTCCTTATATGTCCTCGGAAACCCTGACACATTTTTGCATGTGTGCAGTATGTTTTGGTGTGTTGTGTGTATATGTACATGTGTGTATAGTTATGCCCTGTGAGTGTGTATGTGTGTGTGTGTGTGTGTGCATATGCTATATCAAGGGGAGAATGTCAGGTTTCTCCCCTCCATCACTCATCTATGTCTCCTTGACACAGGGGGTCTTTTTCTGAACTTAAAGCTGCCATTTTTAGTTTAATGAACTCCAACAATTCTCTAGTCTCCACCCTGCATGGACTGGGATTACAGACGTATGTGGCTATGCCCATTTTTTTTTTTTTTTTTGGAGAGAGTCAGAGCTGCTGTGCATGAACTCCAAACACATGCGCCCCCTTGTGGGCAAGTGCAGCATTGCACCCTTGCATCACTTTTGTGTCTGGCTAAACGTGGGACCTGGAGAATCGAACAGGCGTTCTTAGGCTTTGCAGGCAGGTGCCTTAACTGCTAAGCCATCTCTCCAGCCCTATGCCCATCTTTTGTTACATGAGTTCTGGGGAGTTAAACTTGGTGGTCTCTGGTTTAAGAGGCCTCATGCTTAAGTGACAAGCATGCTTCATGGCTGAACCATCTCCCCAACCCCATATCTGGCTTTTTATGTGAGTGTTGGCATTGGAAATCAGGTTCTTGTGCTTACCCAGCAGGCACTCTTATCAATGGAGACATTTCCTCTGCCCTCCTTTGGTATGTTCAAGCCTTCAACTGATTGAGGCCTACTCAAATTGAGAGAAATAATCTCCTTAAGTCTACTGATCATAAATTATTTTATTATACTTTTTATTTTAATTGGTACATAATAGTTACACCTATTTATAGGGTAAAATGCTTCAATATCTCAATCTACATGTAAATGTTAGTTTCACCCACATATACCTCTAAAGGAACACTGAGCATCGCATTTGGTCACACACTTGGCAAGCAAATATGTTGGTTACCAAGAATTATGCTGGTGGAAAATGAGAGAGTACGAATTTATGGTTGTTCTCAGACTGTTTTTGAATCTCACGTTAGATTCTGGGATTATGAAATCCTCCTTTTCAGATGCTCCCCCACGAGAAATACAAAGCATCTGTCTGAGGCAAATTCAAATGAACATTGTTAGAAAAATTTCATGAAATCATTGTTTTATCACCTTTTGAGATTTTTTTTAAAAAAAACTGATAGCCTGGGATAGTATGTAACCAAAGTTTTAGGATATAATTTCAAAGTTGAAATTATTCAACTTTTTCAATTATTCATGTTTTTCCCAAAGCAGAAAAAAAAAATTAGAGATTGGAAATGGGCAGGGAAAAGGTGTTCTGGGTTCTAAGCTTCTGCAGAATGGAAAGGAGAAGGGTCCAGGCTCCCAGGATGAAGAGAGAGAGCAGGCAGTTAGGCCTGGTCATTCATCATCTCCAGGCAGACTGGCCCCTTGCAGTTCACTTGCCTCACTCCCATTTCCTGTGTTACTTCCCAGCAGGGCAATTTATGATCTGAATCACATATATTTCCTTCCAGAATTTCAGAACAATTTGACCGTTCACAATTTGGAATCAGTCCCGGGTCTTATCAGGATTTATTTATTTATTGTTTGCTCTGGAAGTGTCTATTGAATCTGTAAACTTTAATTGAAAATAAACAGAACAAGTGACTCGTTTAGACACAAAGAAACCCAGTCTTGTGACAAGCTTGTCCTTAATGCGTAGGGCACTTTAGATGGAATGCTTCTTGTTCTCCCAAGAGTCACATCTTGAGAGCTGAACTCCAGAGGTGATGGTACAACTTTGCTCTTGAGCAGTAAGTTTCCCATCAGTAATCTTACTACACTTAGGGTCCTGGGATCTGGTTTAGATAGAAATCCATTAAAAAATATACTTCAGCTTATTTATTTGTTAGAGAGAGAGAGAGAGAGAGAGAGAGAGAGAATGTATGAAAGGCAGATAAAGAGAATGGGCATGCCAGATGCATGTGCCACCTTGTACATCTGGCTTAAGTGAGTCCTGGGGAATCGAACCTGGGTCCTTAGGCTTCACAGGCAAATACCTTAACCATAAAGCCATCTCTCCAGCCTGATAGTTATCCATTTAAAGACTTTCTGGCAGAGAAAGTCCATGCACACTTGCTCACTCGGTACCAGGAGTCTGCTTGCAATCACATGTGTCCCACGTGCTGAGTTATAGCAGTCCCTTGGCGAGGTCATGCCATTTCTTAGTAGGGAGAGGATGCGCATGTTAGGTGATAATGACTGAATGTGGTGGGCTGCGGGTGTGGCTCAGTGGGTAAAGCACTTGATGCAGAAGCGTGAGGTCCAGCGTCCAGATCCCAGCCCCCACAGAAAATGCTGGGCACAGGTGATGGCACTCCTTCAATATCGGCACTTGAGAGGCAGAGACTGGGGATCCCTGAGGCACGTTGTCTTACTAAAGTAGCTGAGTCGGTGAGCTCGGGGCTCGAGTGACAGCCCCTGACTCAGTAAATAAAGCAGAGAATGGCTGAGAAAAATATTTGACATCAACCTCTGCCTCACACTCACGCATGTGTATGCCCACACGAGTTCGCATGCACACACACACACACACACACACACACACACACACACACTACAATAAAGATAACTGTATACACGTCATGGAAAGAAAATAACATATTACCTTTGGTTTTAACTTCTGTTAACAACTGATGGTGGTTCTGATGTGAATTTCTCAGCGCTGTCCTCATGTCAGACTAAGTGGAGTTTCTTTTTCTTTTTTTTAAAGTATTTCTATCTATTTATTTAAGAGAGAACAAGGGTGGGGGAAGGGAGGGAGAGGACATGCCAGGGTCTCCAGCCACTGCAAACGAATTCCATATGCATGTGCCACCTTCTGCATGGATACCGGGGAATAAAACCTGGGTCCTTAGGCTTTGCAGACAAGCGCCTTAACCGCTATGCCAACCTCCAGCCCCAAGCGGAGTTTCTTTAGCCTGTGCAGCTGACAGGCAGATTTATGTTCTCATTCAAATGCATCCTGCCTTCCGTCACTCTCTGTCTTTATCATGTTTTTCTTTCTTTATTAAAATACTTTTATTAGGGCTGGAGAGATGGCTTAGCGGTTAAGGCACCTGCCTGCTAAGCCTAAGAACTTTGGTTCCAATCTCCAGCGGTTCCAATCTCCAGGTCCCACGTTTAGCCAGATGCAAAGTGACTCAAGGGCGCAATGCCACACTTGACCACAAGGGGGCACACACATCTGGATTTCGTTCACAGCAGCTGAGAGACTGCTGGCACGCCCATCTCTATCTGTCTTCCTCTCCCTCTCTATCTATTTCTCTCTGTGTCTCTCTCTATAAATAAATAAAATAATAAAAAGATTTAAAAAAACCTTTTATTAGTTTATTTATTTGCAAGTAGAGAGAGAGAGAGGTGAGAATGGGTACACTAGGATTTTAGTCACTGTAAATGAACTCCAGATGCAGGTACCACTTTGTGCATCTGGCTTTATGTGGGTACTGAGGACTAGAACCCAGGCTGCAGGAAGTGCCATAACCACTGCGCCATCTCTCCAGCCTGTCTTGACTATTTATAAGTGCAGCCTCATGCTGGATGAGGGTAAGATGACTGAATCTGGCTCATCTCACATAATTTGTTGTTGTCTGTTCTTTTACCCGCAGGATAATTTCATTGTCACACACTCATCACCAGTGGTCTGACCCCATTTGAAATGTTGCGCCCCACGTGTCACTGTCTCTCACTTCGTTGCCTTGTCCTCTGAGCACCTGCTTTCACTCAGTGGCCATAGTACTGCACTGGGACACTAGTTCTCTGATGTCGACTCGGTCACTTACAAGTCAGTACAAGTGGATACCAGTTCCCTGCCTTTAGGGCTGACCCCTGTCTTATTCTGTTGGGCCTACTGTGATAAAATTCCTCAAGCAGAGTGGTTTATAAACAAGAGCAAATTATGTCTTACAATTCTGGTGGCCTGGGGAGTCCCAAGGGTACAAGGTGCTGGTGGGTTGGGTGACAGGTGAAAGTTTGATTTCTTACGCATAGATAGCATCTTTCTTTTTTTAATTTTTAATGTATTTTTATTTATTTATTTATTTAAGAGAGAGAGAAAGAGGCAGATAGAGAGAAAGAGAGAATAGGCATGCCAGAGCCTCCAGTCGCTGCAAATGAACTCCAGACTCATTGCATACCTTTGTGCATCTGGCTTACGTGGGTCCTGGGGAATCAATCCATGGTCCTTAGGCTTCACAGGCAAACGCCTTAACCGCTAAGCCATTTCCCCAACCCACATCTTTCTTTTTTTATGTGTGTGTGTGTGTGTGAGAGAGAGAGAGAGAGAGAGAGAGAGAGAGACAGACAGACAGACAGACAGACAGACAGAGAATTGGTGCATCAGGGCCTCCAATCATTGCAATCAATCTCCAGACCCATGCGCCATCTTGTGCACCTGTGCAACCTTGCGTGCTTGCATCACCTTGTGCATCTGGCTTACACGGGACTTAGAGAGTCGAACTTGGGTCCTTAGGCTTCGCAGGCAATTGCCTTAACTGCTAAACCATCTCTCCAGCCTGACAGCACCATCCTTTCTTCCTTCCTTCCTTCCTTCCTTCCTTCCTTCCTTCCTTCCTTCCTTCCTTCTTCCTCCCTCCTCCCTCCCTCCCTCCCTCACTTGTCCACTCTTACCCTCGAAACTGTCCTCCTCCACGGTGGTCTCTTTGGCCATTGTCCACTCTCACCTTTAAGAGTGGCCACTTTACCTTTAAATAAATGTCCCCTATCTTCTACACAGTATTCTGGTGTCTCATCTGAATTCCTGCGATGGAAACACCAGGACAGAGTTGTCCAGGAGAAGGCAGAGTGTGCTCCTGGTGACATGATGGCTTGATCCCCTCCCCAGAGGCCCCGCCTCCTAATACCATCTCCTCTGGATAGGCATATCAAGATATAAATCGTGGGGGGAAAACATCCCAGGTAGAGTACCCAAGAAGTTAAAGTTAAGAGCAAGTTTCTTACAAGACTGCCCTCCATTTCTTTTTTCTTTCTTTCTTTCTTTCTTTCTTTCTTTCTTTCTTTCTTTCTTTCTTTCTTTTTTTTTTCGAGGTAGGGTCTCACTCTAGCTCAGGCTGACCTGGAATTCACTCCGTAGTCTCAGGGTGGCCTCAATCACACGGCGATCCTCCTATCTCTGCCTCCTGAGTGCTGGGATTAACGGTGTGCGGCACCACGCCTGGCCTGACTGCCCTCCATTTCCGATGCCAGTCACAAATCTGGGGCATTTCTAAGTCAGCCTTCAATCCTGTCTCACTCACTAATAACCCTGGGTGACTCAAACTCCCTCATGTGCACAACCAGCTAGAGCAACTTACTGAACTCACCAAAGGGGCCAGACTTTCGGCTTTACTTTAAAGGATACAGAGTAGGGTCAGCCAAACATATATAACAAAGTGAGGGATACATAGGGCGTTTCTTTCTCTCTTTCCTTCCTTCCTTCCTTCCTCCCTTCCTCCCCCTCCCTCCCTTCTCTTTCTTTCTTTCTTTCTTTCTTTCTTTCTTTCTTTCTTTCTTTCTTTCTTTCTTTCTTTCTTTCTTTCTTTCTTTTTCCTTCTTCTTTCTTTTATTAGTTATCTATATAGTGTGTATACAGCCATGATGGTACCATCATTAGCTTTCTCCCTGTCCTTCCCAAGGGGATTGTGGGTCTTGCATTGTGGGCGTAGCCAGCAGTTATGGGGAGAGGCAATGTCTCTGTGCATAATGACGCAACTTATGGCTCTAACAATCTTTCCACCCCCTCTTCTGTGAATTTGCACAGGGCGTTTCTATCTTCTTCCGGAATTCAGGAATGTCATCTTCAGCAGGAGCAGGCGAGATGGTCACAAGCAGTCACCTTCACTAAGCCCGGCAGAAGTGTTGTGGTGGGAGGGGTTTCTTTCTGTAGGTGTGATTCACGGATTAAATAATTAGCTGTGAGATTGAACATAGTCTCCAGCCATCATCCCCTTCCAAGAGGTAGCGTTGGCTCTAAGTTTCGACTCGCTAATCCTGTAGATGGTCTTTCTGGCAATCAGTCCCCATCCTAAAGCTATTTGGGGGCTTGTAATGAGGGACTCCGTTACCGTACCAAGGCTACTCTTGACCACTCAGGAAACGTCAAGCAGCTATGGACCATTATGCCCAGAATCAGGGTCAAAACAACAGGGAAATAAACCTTATAAATACACACATCTATATACATACATACATACATACATACATACATGTGTGCATGTGCATTATTTATTTGTTTTATTGCAGACATCTCCTAATTTCTAGGCTGCTTGTTACATGGTTAGCAGAGGCAACACTGGCCAACTTTTTTTGAGAGAGAGACAGAGAGAGAGGGAGAGGAGACAGACAATGGGTGCACCAGCAGCCTCTCAGCTGCTGTGAACGAACTCCAGATGCATGCGCCCCCTTGTGGGCAAGTGTGGCATTGCGCCCTTGCGTCACTTTGCATCTGGCTAAACGTGGGACCTGGAGATTGGAACCAATGTTCTTAGGCTTAGCAGGCAGGCGCCTAAACCGCTAAGCCATCTCTCCAGCCCATACACTGGCCAACTTTTTGAGAGAAAACCCAGCCCATACGTATGTCAAGCTAACATTGGGTCTGGTTCATCTATTCAGCGGTCACCAGAAATACGTGGCATTTCTGCGGAGGTAGCAGAGTGCTCTTCAGTGGCCAGGAAGTTGTCATTTGACTCTCTTAGTAATTCACATGCAAGATGAAAAACTCCTTTGTTAAAGGTGTAAACTTATCTCTTCTTTTAGGGCTTTCCTGTTTGCACTTACTCACGGGAAGTAAAGCCCTTGCTGATATTTCAGTGTTGGTTGAGCCCCTATTATGCACAAAGTACTTTGGAGATATATATATAAAGTGAAAAAGACCAGTTCCTTTGCTCTCTAGCTGCTGAGTATGGGCTGAAGAGTTGGGTCATGATCTACAGCTGTGGTTTTCAAACTTCATTCTTTCCGACAAGCTGACTTGTGGACAGGGAGAACTACCACCCACCTCGGAACCTCAGGACTCCGAGTATAGAACACAGAATCGAAACCCTGAGGTCTGGAGGATGGCTTAGTGGAGAAAGTGTGTGACATGACAGCATAGGGACCTCCGGCACCCGTGGTCAATGCAGGGCAGGCATGGCATTGTGCCTGTAGTTCCAGCATTTGGATGGTAAGGACAGAGGATCCCAGGGCAACCTGGCTAGCTAGATTAGCCAAGTTAGTGAGTTCTGGTTCCAGTGAGAGAAACTGCCTCAGTAACTAAAGGAGAGAAGTGATCAAGGAAGACTCCTAACACCAACCTCGGTTCTCAACACGCACACGCATACATGCATGCACACCTACGCGTGTGCACTCAACACACACATACAAAGGCAAATAAAAGAACCGGAACTCCCCACTAATGTGGAATACTTCATGAAGAAGTTCACAAAATAGACAAAATACTCTTGGGTCAGAGCAAATGAGTGCTCCCAGGGGCTGAAAACAGTTTCACACAGAAGGAGGTTGAGAAAGGGGAATGCTTTCTGGAGGGGCAGGAAAGACCAAAGCAAAAGAAACAGGGAACTGGATCTTTTTTGAGACACCATAGGCTGTTTTCCACTTTCTCCAGAGCATAATGCACTTATAAATAAGCCACGATTTAAGAAGCTGACTTGCAATCAACTATGTATTCTCAGGGAGGCCTTGAACGCATGGTGATCCTCCTACCTCTGCCTCCCAAGTGCTGGGATTAAAGGTGTGTGCCACCACGCCCGGCTATTTTTATGTATTTATTTACTAGAGGCAGAGAGAAGAGAAAGAGAGTGAGAATAGGCACGCCAGGGCCTCTAGATACTGTATGATGCATGCACCACCATGTGCATCTGGCTTACGTGGAACCTGGAGAAGAAAACCTGGGTCCTTAGGTTTGACAGGCATGCGCCTTAACTGTTAGGCCATCTCTCCAGCCTGGAACTGGAATTTGTTTTTTAATTTTTTTGTTTATTTTTATTTATTTATTTAAGAGTGACAGACAGAGAGAAAGAAAGAGAGAGAGAGAGAGAGAGAGGGAGAAAGAATGGATGCACCAGGGTCTCAGCTGTTGCAAACAAACTCCAGATGCATGCTTGTGCATCTGGTTTATGTGGGTACTGGGGAATGGAGCCTTGAGCCGGGGTCCTTAGGCTTCACAGACAAGCACTTAACCACTAAGCCATCTCTCCAGCCCTGAAATTTTTTTTTTTTAAAGAGGGAGACTTCTAGGATGAATTCAAACAGATAAGACCATAGGCTGGACAATAGTTGCCAAAGCAAGTGAAAAACACGTTGGCAAGAGATGCAAGATTTCAACCCCAAGCAAGAGCTGGGGCAGAAGAAGAGGTACCGAGGAGAGACGTAGCATTGAGAAGGGTGTGGCCACAAGGCTTGGCAAGGGGAAGGAAGTGCAGGATAATTTAGGTGAAAACACTAGAAACTTGGGCTGGAGAGATGGCTTAGTGGTTAAGGCGCCTGCCTCCTAAGCCTAAAGAACGCTGGTTCCAATCTCCAGCAGTTCCAATCTCCAGGTCTCACGTTTAGCCAGATGCAAAGTGACGCAAGGGCGCAATGCCGCACTTGACCACAAGGGGGCGCACGCATCTAGATTTTGTTCACAGCAGCTGAGAGGCTGCTGGCGTGCCCATCTCTGTCTTCCTCTCCCTCTCTCTCTCTCTGTCCCTCTCCAAAAAAAAAAAAAAAAAAAAAAAAACACTAGAAACTTAAGGGAAACATCAAATCATACTTGAATTTCCATGAGCTAATACTAAAGGCCAAATGTAAACTTTAAAATTGGGAGATTGTTCTTTTGTAAAGCTCTGTACACGATACTTGAGAAAACGACAGGGACTGGATATATTCACTGGTGTATTAAAGTTTCTAAGGACCCAGGATGCCTTGAGCGCTGGGAGCTTTCCAGAAACCATGGACAATGCTGGCTTTATGAGAAAGCAATTAGGTGAGCAAACACTGAATGCAATGGCAGTTTACAGCCGAACAACATATTTCAGAATATAACAGGAAGGCGGTTCTTGATTTAAGGTAAATGTTTTCATGGTGAATGCTTATTTCAAACATGGCCCTGAATCCATTGAAGCTGTTGAGCCAGCTGTTCTTTGACAAACTGCTCCACACTCAGCTACTGTGTCACACCCGCATACCCAGGCCGTCTGCTGGAAACCACGGTCTCCCATACTATGGTCGAAAACTTTGTTTTTCAAGGCACCCGCCAAACTGTTTTTTTTTTTTCCCCCAACAAAAATGTTTTGTGGGTTCGACCCTTTGGTGCACTAAGCATATTGCTGTCTGTGGCTTCTGGTCCCTGAATTCTGGGTAAATTGAACAGTCTGGTCTATTTATGATTCATTACTGGAGGATTAAGGTTAATTGCTATGTTTTCATACTATTAATCCCCTTCACAAAGAGCTATGTTGCTTGGTTTACCACATCCACCGATCAGTTCCCATCAGGGCCCAGCCTGCCAGGGAATGCGGGAATCAAGCGAGGAGAGACAGCCAGCCTCCGGGCTGGGGCTCTTGGTAATGATTTGCTTGCAGGGGTGTTTTTTTTTTTTCTTTTTTTCTTTTTTGTTTTTTTTTGAGGTAAGGTCTCACTCTAGCCCAGGCTGACCTGGAATTTACTATGTATTCTCAGGGTGGCCTCAAACTCACAGTGATCCCCATACCTCTGCCTCCTGAGTGCTGGGATTAAAGGCGTGCGCCACCACGCCAGGCTTTCGGGGGCACGGTATTTTTTTTAAGAACAAGAGAAATTTTTTTCCTCTTTATTTCTAGAATGCTTTCAGCTTCTCATTTCCACACATTCTTTTTTTTTTTTTTCCTGGTGACAATGTTTTTCTTTATTGCAGTCATTTGATTTCTTTTAGAATGTTTAGAGTATATGCTAATATTTTATTTATTTATTTGAAAGAGAGAGAGAGGGAGAGATAATGGGCCCACCAGGGCCTCTAGCCACTGCAAACAGATTCCAGATGCATGTGCTACCTTGTGCATCTGGCTTACGTGGGTCCTGAGGAATCAAACTGAGGTCCTTTGGCTTTGCAGGAAAGCCACTTAACTGCTGAGCCATCTCTCTAGCCCTAGAGTATTTTCTTTGAAACTTTCACTGTACAAACTGCTTTGATTATTCTGAGCAACTAGACTGTGAGATCAAACAAAAAGGCAATTTCTGTCTGAATTCTTCATCGTTGGCTTCTCCACGCACACATCTCAACCAGATACACATCTGTCTTTGTCAATCAACCCCCTGATTGCTTTGGTTTTTAGGGGAGGGGGCGTTATGTGTATGCCTGTAGTACGTGTGGTGTGTGTGTTGTGTACACCTGTGTGTATAGCTGTATGCAGCACATACGTGTGGAGACCAGAGGAAGACATCCATGACTCCCTCTTATCACTCTTTCATCTTATTTCCTTGAGACAGAGTCTCTCACTGACTCTGGAGTTTCCTCATTTTCCTGTTAGACTGGCTTACCGGGAGCCTCAGAAATCCCTCTGTCTCTGCCCCTCAGCCCTGGAGTTACAGGTATGCATGGCAATGCCTGGCTTTCTACATGGGTGCTACGGATTGAACTTGAGGTCTCATGCGTGTGTGGAACATGCTCTTATCTGCTGAGCTATCTCTCCAGCCCCCTCCCTGAATTATGGGTATTTCTCTTTGCTGGTTTCCCTGGTAATACTCAGTAGAATAAGTGCTTGAAAATTTTTTACATATATGTGGCAAAGCAGAGAAGCATTACAATTTAGGAAATATGAAGGAATAATCCGCATACACACGATTGGCCACTATTAAAATAAGAACATTCCTGGCATAGATTGGGATTCCAGGGGCATTAGGATCTTGCTCCTCACCTAAGTGCTTTCAGTTGCTTATGCTTCAACTTGGTTCTCAGTGCCTTTGAAAAAAAGTCAACTGATATGTGTGGTCGTTCTTTCCTCTTTTCTTTCTTTTTTTGAGAGAGTCAGAGAGAAGAAGAGGCCAAGAGAGAATGGGCACACCAGGGCTTCTCAGCCACTGTGAACGAACTCCAGACACGTGCGCCCCCTGTGGCCATGCGTGACATTGCGCACTTGCGTCACTTTTGCATCTGGCTAAACGTGGGACCTGGAGATTTGAACAAGCATTCTTTGGCTTCGCAGGCAGGTGCCATAACCGCTAAGCCATCTCTCCAGCCCTGGCATTACACCTTTTTATGCCAAGTTATCACAAATAATGATAACAATGACAAAACCTCAGTTGCATCAGAAAACTTTGAATGTTTTTTTTTAAAAACCCTAAAATTTGGCATTTTGTTTGATGTTTCTTACAAGAAAAAAATTAACCATCATGTGAAAATAGGAAATATGTGCCATAAAATCTCTGAAAGAACGTTTATAATGTAAGGAGATATTAAATGTCTGCTTAATGCAAGCTTTATCAAAATAGCCTTTTAAACAAAATAAGAAAACATAGCAAATTTACTTTTCAGTTTGATGTGGCGTATTCATTATTTTTTTCCGCTGTGGTAGACTCGATATATTTTGTATCAAAGTGATCTGGATGATATTGCCAGGGGAGATGGCTCAGAGGGCGGAAGTGCTTGGTATGCAAACATTAGGGCCTGAGCTTGGTCCCCAGTGTCTACATAAAGCCAGATGGAATAGCGAGTGTCTATAATCCCAGCATGCTTCTGGTGAGGTGAGATGTGGAGATGAGCGAGTCCCAGAAGCTCACAGGCCACCTGTCCATGTATGTCCAGTGGTAAACCGTGACAGTACCCCCCTCAAAACAAGGTGGAGGGAAGACACTGACACTCAGGTTGTCTTCTGACGTTCACTTATATTTTTGTGGCACACATATGTGCCCTCACTTCACACACACACACACACACACACACACACACACACACCCCATACACAGACCCACCTCGTCAGGGATGGAATTGCGGGTGAGCAGTGCCATACTGTCTCAGCATTTCTGTGTGTGCCAGCGGGGGCCTGAACTTGGCTCCTCATGTTTGTGTGGCGATCCCTTTAATCACTGAACCATTGCTCCAACCCTCAACCACCACTCTTACTCTTCAACTGGGGATTGTACTGTTTGAGTTCCATACTAATCCTGAATATCATAAAAATAGTTAGTTTATTGACTGGTTATAAAGCAAACACTTGTGTCAAGAAATACAGGGGGCTGGAGTAATGGCGTTTGCCTGCCAAGCCAAAGGATCCTGGTTTGATTCTCCAGGACCCACGTAAGCCAGTGGCACAAGGGGCACATGCATTTGGAGTTCATTCGCAGTGGGTAGAGGCCCTGGCATGCCCATATTCTCTCTGTCTGCCTCTCTCTGCCTGCAAATAAATAAATAAAAATTGAAAAAAAAAGTTTAAAAATAAAGAAATACAGTAGTCTTCCCCTTTCTGTGGTTTTACTCTCCATAGTTTTTTTTTTTTCTTTTTTATTAAAGACATTCAGAGAGAGAGAGACAGAGAGGAAGTGAGAATGGGCACACCAAGTCCTCTAGCCACTGCAAATGAACTCCAGACGCATGTGCCACCATGTGCATCTGGTTTACGTAGGACATAGAGAATTGAACCTGGGTCCTTGGGCTTCACAGGTATGCACCTTAACCACTAAGCCATCTCTCCAGCCCCACTTGCCATAGTTTTGATTTAAATGGTGTACAGTAACTTAAACACATTAAATGGGAAACTCCAGAAATGATATATACATTGTAAATTTTGTGCTATTTTGTAGCATGAAAGATAACTTGTACAATTCCATTCCATCCCACCAAGATGGGCATCAGCTCTTTGCCTAGCATATATGTCACCAGCCCTTTAGTCACCTAGGAGTCACCTGGGTTTTCAGACTGGGTGTCACAGTAACACAATACACATGTCCTAGCCAGTGACCCTGACTTCAGCGCCCAGGTATCAATGTCAGGAGACAGTTGAGCATAAAACCCAGACGGGAAGATTAGCACTGGCGTTATATGGCAATGACACAGGGCACGCAGGAATGCACACAGCTACAGTAGTGCTCTATACTGTCTGTGGCTTCAGGCATCTGCTGTGGGTCTTTGACTGTATCCCCTCTGAGGAGAAGAGGGGACTGCCATACTTAATACTGTGCAATTTCAGACCGTTTCCTTCCACTGATTATAATCACTGGCAAGTCTAATTGAACTCACTTCCTCAGTTAACAGAAGTATGCACACGTGAAATGATGTCACAAGCACAGTTTGCTTTAAATGTCACCATTTGTTATTCTATATGGCTCCATAAGCACAGGGAAGGCCGTGGGCCCCGAGACACTTGGCCTGATTTGGAGACGTTTGTCTTGATGATGTTGGACAAAGCTCTTCTGTACTAGAAGAAGGAAACAGCGTTTATGTTAAATGGAGTTCTTTTGCATGATCGTTCACTGCACAGGATTTACAGACCTCTCAAGACAGGGAAGCATTGGAAATAAATTTTACGGCTTCAGTGTGGCAGTTTGATTATTGTTCTGTTCTCTGTCCCAGAATGGATGTGATAACTGGTAACACCAGGATACATTTTTCTTTTTTATTTTATTTATTTATTTTAGAGAAAGAGGCAGAGAGAGAGAGAGAGAGAGAGAGAGAGAAATAGAGAGAATAGGCATGCCAGGGCCTCCAGCCACTACAAATGAACTCCAGATGCATGTGCCCCCTTGTGCATCTGGCTTACGTGGGTTCTGGAGAATCAAACCGAGGTCCTTTGGCTTTGCAAGCAAGTGCCTTAGCTGCTAAGCCAACTCTCCAGCCCCCTGGGTTACACTTTTCTAGCACAATGTTTTGCTATGCTGCTAAGTGACTCTTTGCTTATGACAGAACAGGTTAAATACAAGAAAAGAGGCCCAACTCTGTAGTGCTCCATCTGTCCCGGGATGATGTGGTTCTTCTGGAGCTCAACCTGGAGAAAAGTGTGTGACCCGGTCTGTCCTGTTCACTTAGAGTGTGGGAAGGGGAAGGCTGCCAAGATGTTATCAGTGCACAGAGACTACAAAATGTTAGTCACTTAATCACTGCTTCTAACTGTAATGGAAAATAAATTGCTGAAAGCAACGTGAGAAGTATTTCAAGACCCAATGTAAGAGAAAGAATGGCGACCAGGAAACAGAAAACTTCCTGAACGGGATTGAGTCTTCATCAAGTCCCTTCGGTATTTACCATGTTCACGAACAACTGACAGCCAGTTTCTCTGTGATTGGTATCTCGGACCACGTGGAAAGCATCTCTGTATTTCTGCTTTCTTATCTACAAAATGTGAGTAGCAGTTTTGTTCCTTCGAGGCCAGTGGAGTCCGGTGCGCTCTTCAGAACCGATCAGTGAGGTGCCATCATGGAAGGAGAGACCCAGCCCTGCTCAGTATCATTAGATCATTGCCTGAAGCACCAGTCTTTTCACTTTGTTTGAGCCTCTGGAGGGAAGCGTGTGAATTACAAAACCACCCTGTAGTGCTCCACCATAGAACCTTTGGGGTAATAAAGACCCATCCTTGTAGGTTTTTTTTTTTTCATCTCATTTATTTATTTATAAGCACAGAGAGATGGAATAGAGACATACAGAGAGAGAACGGGCACGCCAGGGCCTCCAGCAACTGCAAACAAACTCCAGATGCATGTGCCCCCTTGTGCATCTGGCTTACGTAGGAATTGAACCGGGATCCTTTGGCTTCACAGGCAAATGTCTTAACCGCTAAGCCATTTCTCCATCCCCCATCCTTGTGTTTTTATGCTCTGAAAGATTTCTTTCTGCCCTTAAAATGTAATTTATTCATTTAAAAAGTTCCCCATCTATAGGGTTCATTTTGTTTATTTCCATGGACTCATTATTTAAACACATAGGATATTTAAATTGGCTTGGTTATAGTGAGCCCCAGTTGCTAAAAGAGCATTCACGAGCAGAACCGGTACTCTAGGCTTTGGATCATAAGATGCAACCACCCAGGATGAGGAGCTGTTGTGTTCAGTGAGAGAAGCCAGGCCCACAAAGATCAATAGTGCGTGTTTCCTTTTGTACGCACGCTATAGATTTTAGTTGTTTTAGCATGTTTGTGCATGTAGGTCAGTCATGAAACAAAGGGGAGCATAGGAAGGGAAAACAAGATCTTGGGAAGAAAAATGAGGGTAATCTAATATCTGTGACGAGGGCTGGAGGGATGGCTTAGCGGTTAAGGCGTTTGCCTGCAAAGCCAAAGGACCCAGGTTCGATTCCCCTGGACCCACATTAGCCAGATGCACAAGGGTGCACACGCATCTGGAGTTCGTTTGCAATGGCTGGAGGCCCTGGCATGCCCATTCTCTCTCTCTCTTTCTCTGTCTCTCTCTCCCTCTTTCCCTGTCAAATATATTACATATATATCAAATATATATATATATATATATATATATATATATATATATATATATATATATATATATACATACATATACATACACACACAAAGAAAGCTGGGCCTTTAATCCTAGCACTCAGGAGGCAGAGGTAGGAGGATCACCATGAATTCAAGGCCACCCTGAGACTACATAGTGAATTCCAGGTCAGCCTGGACTAGAGCGAGATCCTACCTCGAAAAACAAAACAAAACAAAAAATATCTGTGACTAGAAAGCAGGAGGGGACTATGAGGGGGAGGAAAGGGACCAGAAGAAAGGGAGGAAGGAGATGGCTGAGGGGTTTGGGGAGTAGGGTCCCCAAGAACAAAGTATTGTGAAAATGCCATAATGACGCCCATTATTGTGTATGCTAACTTTTTTATTTTTTAAAGCCATTTAAAAATTATTTATTTATTTATTTGCAAGCAGAGAGAGAGAGAAGAAAGGGCAGACACACAGAGAGAATGGACATGCTAGGGCCACTGGCCACCGCAAACAAACTCCAGGTACATGTGCCCCTCATGCATCTGGCTTATGTGGGTCCTGGAGCATTGAACTGGGATCCTTTGGCTTCGCAGGCAAATGCCTTAACCACTAAACCATCTCTCCAGCCCGTGTATGCTAATTTTAAAGACAAATAAAAATAATAACTAAGCTTCCAGAAGAGTCGACCATCCAGAAAGCCAGGAAGTAGCCATCAGCCATCAAAACAGAACAATCTATATAACAGCTGCTTTCACGTCATGTTGCTGTTCAGTTCTGAATTTACTTTGGTACATAAAAAAAAAATACCAAAATTTAAAGATTTCATGACATTTTATCACAAAATAAGGAGTCCTTAAATGAAATCCTAATCATATCTGCACTTTGAATTGAGCTCTTACATTTATTTGCCTGTTACAGTTGTGAATAATTTTGTCCAGCTTATATAGATCAGAAGATTAATAGCTACTGATTTTAACCACAAGAACATGTCAGGATACCAAGATAAGTTGAATCCTCTGCCTTGACCTGTTTAGTGGATCTGGTAATTAATTATATTTTTATTGGCTATTTCACACGGTCTCTAAGACTTGTGCCATCTAACACAATCCCTCTCTTTAGTAAGTTCAAAACATATTTAGAGAGACAAGTTTGAAATAACATTACAAACTACAGTTTGTTCAGATTTCTTCAGTGTCTGCCTTTATTTATTACAACTGATCTTTAATCCTAGGCCCTCAATGCTGAGAGTGAAACAGACATTCTTTTAGCATATTTTTAGAATGTGTTTCTTGACAGTTACTATGCCTTATGGTAATTCAATATTGTCTTGCCTTTCTTTGGAATATAAGATATATCCCCATAAATGTCATGTTTAATATTTGAGCTCAATTCTAGTTTGGATCCCAACAAGAGTTTATGAACATTATCTGTCAGATCTAAGAAGACTTGAAGTGAAATTTATAGAAACCACTGTAATGGAAATAAGAAAGATCATCTGTATTTTCTTTGTCAATGGTTTGCTCTATAGAAAAATGGTCTGCTACCATATTGTTCTCGAGACACTTGATATGCTTGCTGGCTTTCCCTGGATGTTCATAAGTCAACTGTGGATGAAAAATTAAAATCTCTCTTCTATTCATTAACTAAAGTCTGAAATCCGATCCAGAAAGCCAGGAAGTAGCCATCAGCCATCAAAACAGAACAATCTATATAACAGCTGCTTTCACGTCATGTTGCTGTTCAGTTCTGAATTTACTTTGGTACATAAAAAAAAATACCAAAATTTAAAGATTTCATGACATTTTATCACAAAATAAGGAGTCCTTAAATGAAATCCTAATCATATCTGCACTCAGATCGTCAGGCAGCAGGCAAGCATAGTATATTAGTCCCACAATGCATGTGTTTTTAATCAAGGACCCTGCTTGGGTGAATAGGGGCAGACAGGACACCCTTCTTCTGAACAATGCGCCTGGCAACATGTTGTTAACCTGGGACCCACTCCTGTGCGAGCTGCACGCACCTGCTCCACACAATAAACCAGCTTTCTCCTCCCCTTAGCCTGCTGCCTGACGATCTGAGTTTTATCCTCAGAACTCATGTAGAAAAACTGGTGTGTGCCTGTAATCCCGGCACTGGGGCGACACAGGCAATGCCCAGCCTAGCCTGTATAGTGAACTATAGGCATATGAGACACTCAGCGACAAGACAGGTAGGCTGCTTTCCTGAAGACGATGGCTAAGGTTGTCCTCAGACCTGCGCATGCACATGCACAAACATGCACACATACGACACACACATGTACTCCCCCCGCCCCATGAACATGCATACACTCACAGATACTCATTACATAACTCACTCAGGCTGGAGACATGGCTGTGTGGTGAAGGCACTGCCTGTGCCTGCAAAATCTAACAACCCTGGTTCTATTCCCCGGTACCCATGTAAAGCCAGACGCACAAAGTGGCACTTGCATATGGAGTTTGTTTGCGGAGGCTAGGAGCTCTGCCTTACCCATTCTTTCTCTCTGTGTATAAATCAATCAATCATCAGTCAATCTCACCCTCATGGAATTTTCTGAGCATCTTTGTCCTCTCAAAAACATAGCTTCATTATTACATATCAATTCAGGTAATTAATTAATGTTTCCATGTTTGGAAAAAGAAGGATTACCTTCTCTTTTTTATTTTATTTTTTAAAATATTTTTAAAGAACATTTTATTTATTTATTAGCAACAGACAGGCAGGGAAAGAGGCAGAGAGAGAGAGAGAGAATGGGTGCTCCAGGGCCTCCAGCCACTGCAAGCAAACTCCAGATGCACGCGCCCCCTTGTGCACCTGGCTTACGTGAGTCCTGGAGAATCGAACCTTGAACCAGGGTCCTTAGGCTTCACAGGCAAGCACTTAAGTGCTAAGCCATCTCTCCAGCCCCCCCTTCTCTTATTTTAAAAGTCTGGTATTCAGCTACCATGTAACCATAGGCACATAATCATAGAAGCTATTTATTCAGTATGAATAAATTCTATTCAGAAGTCATTCTATAATATTTATGTTGAAATTACTATTTTTGTATTATGAACTGTACTCTATGATCAAATCACGTGTTGGTCCTGTTCCCCTCGTGTTGTCCTGTTACATCCACCCCTATTCCATTGAGGGCTCTCTTCAGTGGGGTTGTTTGTGTTCAGCATGGGGTTTTGAATGCATCAACAAAGAAATCACATGGTTTCCAGAAACAAAGCTGGTGTCAGAGAAGTATGTGTACCTTTGTTTTTAACTATCCTGAGTTCAAATGGCAAAGATTTTTCTCAGTGACCATGGCCCCATAACTCCAATGAGTTCTCTCTGATAAAGTGCTGGCGGTGGAAGCCCTTTCATAGGTACTTTCTCTGTTCAAGGAGCCTTTTTCTTTTTTAATAGTGACTAATGGGGTTGGTACAACTAAATACACTAACTGGACTTCTGCAAGTAAGATGTATATCAAGTAAAAATATAGTAAAATGTGATTTAGTTTTCATGATTCTCTTTACTACCCTCATGGGACACATCTGGGGAAAATACTCAAAATACAGGATTGGGAAGAAAAATCACAGGAAGTAGTCATGCAGCATCATTGACAAGCAGGCCCTAATTTGTTGGCTATTTTATTTTGTAAATTGCATGACTTTTACATGCAGTTCAGTGAAAAAAAAGAAAAAACGAGAGAAGTTGAGACTCTTGCCAGCTCCTATTAAAGTCAAAGTACCAAATTAAAACAAATCAACGTGAAATTTTCTAAAACATTTTTATTTATTTATTTGTGAGGAGAGAGAGGAGAGCGAGAGAGAGGGAGAGAAGGAGGGAAAGAGAGAGGGGGAGAAAGAGAATGGGCATGCCCGACAAACTCGATGCATGAACCACTTTGCATCTGGCTTTAGATGGGTACTAGGGAATCAGACCCTGGCTGTCAAGCTTTTCAATCAAGTGTTTTTAACTACTGAGAAATCTCCCCAGCCCCCAACAGGAAAATTTTAACATAACGTTCAGAACCTATTTTCTGATACTGCCAATTTATTTTAGTCTCCCAAATTCACTCTTCACTCCTTGGTCTGCCATCTTCCTTCCCTCTATACCTTCCTTTTTTTCTTCCTCTCTTCTTCCCTCCATCTCTACCTTTCTCCCCCTCTTTCTCACATGAAACATTCTTCACTTGTCCTCAGTTGCCAGATATATAAGGATAGTGACATCTGTTTCTGTTCCCGAGGACCTTACAGTTTAACGTCGGCAATGAATGAACAGTTTTCGGTGCACACAGTTGATCTTCTAGATGTGGGCTGTCAAGTAGTTAGCAAGAGAGGCTAAGGAGGGAAAGGGGAGAGGTAATGGAAAGTTGGCTAAGAGAAATAAGCTTAACTTTCAGCAATACAGTGGAGTGACTTCAGTTAACAACAGTTTATCATGTATTTTATGAAGAACTGTGAAAGACTAGTTTAAAGCTTTGTAAAACAAAGGAAGTGGAGTAAAGCGTCTGTCCTCTTCCTTGTGAGCAGACAGACGTACAGCTCTGACATTACTCGGTGCAGCTTTCACAGAGCAGCTGCTGGCCTCTGATTCACAAGAGACCAGCAAGCCTACCCTGTCTGCAGCGGCCCTCCCACACTGCCCCTTCACACAGCAAAGCCCCTGCTGCCTTTTCTAGAAAATTCCTCTCACTTTACTGCTCTATCATGAGACTCAGACTGCTTTCTTGCCAACCTGTCACTCAAACAAAGAATAAGTTGAAGCCACAGACTTATAATCAAATATTATAGCATGGGTTGATCATGCAGTTATGATAATTTAGTGCGAAGTTATAAAACTCTTAACATGTAAGTGCAGCTGGAAAGATTGGGTTCCCCTCAGTAAAGCACAAGCCTTAAGGTAACTTTTAAAACACAACCCCTGGGGTCAGCTGAGGAGATGATAAAGTACTTGCCAAGCATGTGTGAGGGTCTGAGTTTGGAGTCCCAGCACCCACGTAAAAATGCCAGGTGTTGTGGTACACAGATCTGGAAAAGCTGAGACAGGATGCTCCCTGGCTAGCTGAATGGATGAGTTCAAGGTTCAGTGAGAGACTGTTCCAAAAAATAAGATTGACAGAGATTAATACCTTGGCCCCCTACAAGCCCATGCGTACACATGTGCACGCACGCACATGTATGCACACCACACAAACACAGAAACACCCCCTATAACCTAGGAATGCTTTCTTAAAAAATTATTTTGTACATGCTTATGTGTGGTGTGATGTGAGTTTGGGTGCTCATGGGCTACGGTGCATGCATGGAGGTCAGAGAACCTCTTTTTCATTGGTTCACACCTGTCTACTTTATTTGAAACAGAATTTCTCTTTTTGCAATTTTTAATTTTAGAGAATGTGTGTGAGAGAGAGAATTGGTGCTCCAGGGCCTCAGCCACTGCAATCAAACTCCAAATTTAAATGTCATAAATATGAGAATTAACAAAACAAAACAAACAAAACAACCCCCCCCAAAAAAAAAACTAAGAAGGAACAAGCAGAGCTGGTAAGATGGCTTGCTTATTGCTTAAAGACACTTGCTTATAAAAGCCTGAATACCTGGGGTTTGATTCCCCAGGATCCGCATCAAGCCACATGTACAAAGTAGTATATGCATCTGGAGTTCATTTGCAGTGGCAAGAGGCCCTGGCACAAACATATACCCTTTATCCATCTATCTATCCATCCATCCATCTATCATCTATCCATCCATCCAACTATTATCTATCTATCTATCTACCATTGATCATCTGTCTATCTACCTACCTGTCTGCCTATCTATTTATCAATCAATCAATCAATCAATCAATCATCTAATCTATCTATCTATCTGTCATGTATGTAAAAAACCTTTCTTAGTTACAATAGCCCTTCCTATGGTCCTCCTCATTCTGCCAAAATACACATTAACATAAAATTCACTATCTTAGCCTTTTTTAAGTGGACAGTTAAGCAATATTAAGTCTATATGCACACTTTAAAAATTACAATAGAAGGATTTCCTCATGGCCACAAGGTTTTGCTAATTCACTCAGTGGTTGGCTGAAGCTGTAGAGGAGTCAGTGTCCAAAGTTGGATTCTATCAATTCCCCAGGATTGCTGATCCCATTTGGTGTTGAAAACTTGAAACTTTGCAGAAAGATTTCTTCTATTCCCCTGAAACTCATACGTCCAGTGTTCCAAGAGCAGTGTAGTCACACAGTCATGTTGTTTTTACTAACGCTGAAAAAGCGGAGTCAAACCTTTGCCAGGCACACCATGGAGTGTTCAGATGCCAACAACAAACCACACTTGTGCACAAAAGGTCCAGTGAGGCAATGAGCCTCGGTTGGATTTTCCTTCCTCCCTCTCTTCCTTCCTTCTTTCTGTCCTTCCTTCCTTCTTCCCTCCCTTCCTTCCTTCCTTCCTTCCTTCCTTCCTTCCTTCCTTTTTTTTTTTTTTTTTTTTTTTTTGGTTTTTTGAGGTAGGGTTTCACTCTGGTCCAGGCTGACCTGGAATTAACTCTGTAGTCTCAGGGTGGCCTTGAACTCTCAGCGATCCTCCTACCTCTGCCTCCCGAGTGCTGGGATTAAAGGCGTGCCCCACCACACCCGGCCTCTTTCTTTTTTTCATAGCGATTCTGCTACCTCTGCCTCCTGAGTGCTGGGATGAAAAGTGTGCGCCACCACACCTGGTTCTGTTGGGTTTTTGCACAGGAGAAATGGAAACTCTGCATTTTACAAAAGACTTGGAGGAAACATGACAGAAACAGGCTGCAGTCCAAATGTCTTGTCTCCGGGCCCAGTGTGGGCTCTGCTCACCATCCCCTGTCAGTTGTTTGCAACAGTTCTTAAAAACATTCATGTGAAGACCCCCCGCTGCCCCCAAATACCACAGAGAAGTGAACGTTCCAGATACAACTTCTGGTCTTGTCTTAACCACTTGGACATTCTTCACTTGGAAGACTAACTGTGGGGCCAAGGAGATGCTGTCAGTTAAGTGCATGCTTTGTAAGCATGAGGAGCTGGGTTCTCTCCTCAGGACCCATGTCAAAATGCCAGGCCCACTGGTATGCACTTGTGATCTCAGGACACGGGCAGATCCTGTGCCATCCAGTCTAGCCTACTTTGCTTCCTACAGCCTAATGAGAATCCCTGTCTCAAAAACAAAGGCAGGGGGCTGGAGAGATGGCTTAGCGGTTAAGGCGCCTGCCTCCTAAGCCTAAGAACCCAGTTCCAATCTCCAGGTCCCACGTTTAGCCAGATGCAAAGTGATGCAAGGGCGCAATGCCGCACTTGACCACAAGGGGGCGCACGCATCTGGATTTTGTTCACAGTGGCTGAGAGGCTGCTGGCGCGCCCATCTCTATCTGTCTTCCTCTCCCTATCTCTCTGTGTCTCTCTCCAAAATAAAAATAAATATAAAAAAAATAAAAAAAAAAAAAGGCAGGGGCTGGAGGGATGGCTTAGCGGTTAAGGCATTTGCCTGCAAAGCCAAAGGACCCAGATTCGATTCCCCAGGACCCACTTTAGCCAGAGGCACAAGGGGGCGCATGCGTCTGGAGTTTGTTGACAGTGGCCAGAGGACCTGGTGCACCCATTCTCTCTCTCTCTCCTTCTTTCTCTGTCAAATAAATAAATAAATAAAAATACAATATATATTAAAAAACAAAGGTAGATGGCATTCCTAAGAATAACCCCTGAGGTTGTCCTCTGGCCTCCACATACACATATGTGCAGATACGCACACACATACATATACACCCACCCGAACAGGCACACATGCACACACAGTGCACCCACCCACTTATAACAAAAACCACTGTGATGGGTTACATTCCAGCCCCTGCAAACGAACTCCAGACCCATGTGGCCCCTTGTGCATCTGGCTTACATGGGTCCTGGAGAGCCGAACCGGGATCCTTTGGCTTTGTAGGCAAGCGCCTTAACCGTTAAGCCATCTCTCCAGCCCTTCCCTTCATCTTTTAAAACTTGACATTTTCTGGTGACTGTGATATGTCTGTCACTGAGCAAAACATTCAGGCTACACTCTCCATTAGTTTCCACACCCAGCCCAGGGGCAGCGCTGACCTAAAGAAGCCATAGACCTGGGTCGGTCAAGTTCAAGGAATACTGAAGCCAGGATTGAAATCCAAGTCCCTCTCATCCCTTCAACCCCAGATTACCTTAATTATCCCACTTTGTTCTTGCTCCGAATAGTGTAAATTTTGTGACAATTCCACATTTTAAACTAAACTATGGAATTGACGTCCATCACAGTATGCTGGACCATCTATGTAGTATAATTACAGGGCTATGGCATACATGCATATTTAGACCCTAAGTGTATTCAGTAGCCCAAGTGTGCCTTTGGGGACTTATGATACACTGTTGTTGTTATTTCTATGCCTTCTTTCACTAAGTAGGCAACTTTCTGGAGTTGGTAGCATTAGAGATGTATTCAGTTCCAGCTCTGGCACATCATAGCTTTGTGATCTCGTTTTCTTCATCTTTACATGTGGGTGCAGGATTCAAAAGGCCCCTTGCAGTTTACAGCTTCACCCTGTGGCTGGCTCTGCCAAGTTCTGGAGCAACGGTGCCCTCTGTTAAGACATCCTATCATGGCTGTCGGATGGTTAGGCATCATTTCTCACCGCTATCAGTGTTCCTACTATATCTGTCTTTTCCACTAATTTGTAAAGTCTAATCTGCTTGGGCTTTGAAAACAGTTCCTGTACTGCTAACAACAGAATGGACTTGTGCAAGATATTGGCTCTAGGAACAGGGTACAAAGTCAAGCCAGGAACAAAACAGGGGTGGAAATGCTGAGGAAAACGTGGACCACATTCCAAAACACAGTCTGAGCAGTTGAAACAGGATCAGGGATGTGACTGGGGCCAGATATGGAGGTAATACAAGAGACACCCCTAGACAAGCCAAAGTTCAAGGCTGTGCCTGGCGTGGCAAGCCGACAGGGACGTCAGATGACCAAGCCCAGGGACTGATTGGGTTTGTCTGCGAGGACGCTTTAAGAACAGTGGATTGCTCTAACGTTCTTTTCAAGGGCCCCGAGTGTTCTCACAACAAGTATACATTGATTTGTGTTTTTTTTTAAATAAGTGCAACACTCCAATACCAACATTTCTTAATCAGATGATAAACTTTCCGAACTGTAAGATACTTGGACCTTGATTAATGACTTAGAGAAAATTTCTTTGGGTGAAATCTGTGAATTGCACCATGTCCCTTTTATTTTGTTATCTTGGACAGACAGTAGATTTTTGGTGAAAGTGACAAATTTATTTTCTTGACTGCATTTATGAATGAATATGTAAATATGCCAGAAATATGCAAGATGCCCACCTCAGCTTGCATGTCAGATAAATAACCACTAACTGTTTAGAATAAGTAAGTTCCCAGGAATTGACATGCTTCTAAAGTGCTCATTACTTTTCTGAACGTTAACTGGGAATTCTGGGGGAGTTTGGGGCTGATTCTGGAATCCTTCCAGTAATACAAATAATAGTTAATGGTGTTACTATTATAGCCTGCATTATTTTACTTTAATTCTTGTAGCACTGAAGGGATGCATACAAGGAACTGTTATTCTCTCTCTCTCTTTTTTCTTTTTCTTTTTCTTTTTTTTTTTTTTTTTGAGGCAGGGTCTCACTGTAACCCAGGCTGACCTAGAACTCACTCTGTAGCCAAGGCTGGCAATCCTCCTACCTCAGCCTCCCAAGTGTTGTGTATAAAAGTGTGCAGAGAGATGGCTTACCAGTTAAGACACTTGCCTGCAAAGCCTAAGGACCTGGGGTTCAAGTCCCCAGTACCCAGGTAAAGCCAGATGAACAAGGTGGTGCATGCATTTTTTATTTTCAATGGCTAGAGGCCCTGTCATGCCCATTCTCTCTCTCGCTCTCTGCCTCTTTTTCTCTCTCATAAACAAATAATAAATAAATAGATAAAGGTGTACACCACCACAACCAACTTCGTCTTTTTGTTTAGCTGTGAAATCAGCCAGAAAGACTGATTTTAACAATTTTATGAATGGCAAATTAGAATTTATATCTGTGGCATAAAATAATTCACCTAATATCTTCTTACTCATTTCAACCCCTGCGCATGAACACATGTCTCAGATAGGAAACACACCTGTAGTGGCATTCTGTGATATTTAGATGTTTAGATTCTGGCTATCATAATCATTTATTATCGTCTGATGTGTTTATAAAACACACCCATTTTATCTGTTTATTTTCTTTGCTCAAAATGGAGAAAGCATAGCTTTGATTTGGGATTGCTCAATTTCATTTGGAAGTGTGGAGGCTACCTCAGCAGGTGATGCTTTTGTGTGTGGCATGAGGCTATTGTACGTGAGTCAGAGAAAGGTATCTGACCACCCTGATCCTCACTGCACCCTATAAGGACATTATAACCATGATTTCACTTTCTCCTTCATTTTTCTTCTCACTTACCAAGCCTGCTGATGTCAACATTCATTTCATATGGATTCACTGGATACTATCCATGAATTAACTATTGGCAATTCTTCCCTGTCATTAAATATTAAGTATCCCAAGTAAGTGAGGTTAATAAACCCACTTAAGAAAATGGTTCTAAAGTGTTAGAAATGCCCAGCTTTTGTGTTTGGGGATTTGGGGTGATTTTTTTTTCTTATTTACCACAACCAACTTCTTTGAAATGGTTATTTAATCATTTAGAAACAAAACTCCTGCCATTTGATGAGAAAAGTCTATTGATTTTTAGAGCATTTATGTTCAAGGGCCAGGCTTGAAAAACGGCAGGTTTTCTGTCAGCTCTTTGGTTGTACTGGACTTCTATTGACAGAAAACGCCGTAGAAGCATTTAGTATTACCATGATGAAAGGAACACAGAAGGCTTCACAAACTGTTCAAATGTGTGTGGTGTATTATACTTAACATTAAGGATTTATGCAAATTCAGGACTTTATCATTAAAGTGAGAGATCATTGTCCCAGGAGATAAAACACTAGTTTTCCTTTGAAAAGTTGTTTTTAGCTAACTGAAAACAGAAGCATTCAAAAGCTGAATCCATTATGAAAGTCTGCTTTTTTCCTGAATATGTTTAGAACCAGTTATATCTTCTCCAATAAAAACTGGTAAGAATTCCAGCTGTCGTTTTTTTTTTTTTTTTTTTTTTTTTTTTGTCAACCTTCAGACCAATCGCAATAGAAACTAGCACTTTATTTCTTGAATTCAAGTGTTTCATATTTGAAAATAGTTCCATTAGCAGCAATTTCCACCAACTAAATCTCATGGAGAAACACAGGAAGAACTCATTCGCTTATTGACTTTTATCTGAATGTGTTTGTATTTTTTTTTTTTTTTTTCTTTTTTGGTTTTTCGAGGTCGGGTCTCACTCTGGCTCAGGCTGACCTGGAATTCACTATGTAGTCTCAGGGTGGCCTTGAGCTCATGGCGATCCTCCCATTTCTGCCTCCCGAGTGCTGGGATCAAAGGCGTGTGACACCATGCCTGGCCTTGTTTGTATCTTATGAGAAGATATTCCTAGCTTGAATTGACTGTGTTAAACTTTGGAAATATACTTGAGTCGTATGACATAGGGGCTGAAGGGAAACAAGAGTACTTGTTTGGTGCAAACATCTGACTAGACTCGAGGCAGCATTCATGCTACATTTACTAAGAACCATCAGCATATGGCTGGAGAGATGGTTTAGTGGTGATGGCGCCTGCCTGCGAAGCCTAAGAACACCGCACGTTTAGCCAGACACAAAATTGATGCAAGGGCGCAATACCGTACTTGCCCACAAGGTGGTGCACGCGTCTGGAGTTCACAGCAGCTGAGAGGCCCTGGTGCACCCATTCTCTCTCTCTCTCTGTCTCTGTCAAATTTAAAAAAAAAATAGAACCATCAGAATAAACAAAAGAAAGTCAGTTTGTCTTAAGAAATCCTCCTGAATCTCATGAATCTTTTTGGTATGATTATCAGGAGATTGGGAACACTTGTGGGCCAAATGTCACAGAATGGTGTCTGAGCTTCTCAGAGATCTTCATTCTTAAGGTTCATGTTAAAGCAATCAGGACAATGGTGTTCGTACACTAAAGCACATGGTATTGTTTCACTGAGTTAATTTCAGAGAGTCCAATACAAAGCAAGACTCTGATAATCAGTGTGTAAGAAATTACAAAAAAAAAAAAATGATTAAGTAGTGCCCAATGGCACAGAATTGAGTGTGACACAGAACACTATGGAAATAAGTTCAGTTATAGGATAAGGGGACTTTCTGAGAATTTGCCTTCTTTTCATTGCTCATTATTTTACTCTGTGATTTATAAAACCATTAATGGAAGGTCTATAGATTTTATTTCAGTGTTTAAAGAAGCCAGGAAGAAAAAGAAAAGATAGAAATATCATTCAAATTTATTTCTAGGGGCTAGAGAGATGGCTCAGTGGTTAAAGGTACTTGCTTGCAAAGCCTGCTGGTCTGGGTTCAATTCCCCAGTCATCCATATAAAGCTGGATGCAGACAAAAAGTGGTGCAAGTGTCTGGTGCTCATGTCTAGTGGTAAGACACTGTTGTGCACGTGCACACATATGTGTATGCACATGCAAATAAATAAAAATAAAAAAAAAAATATTTTGGGTATGCAAACATTTTAAGGCATGACAATTGACAAATCATGTTTAATTTCACAGGCGTAAACTAATCCTGAAGTATTCTAAATGAAGGGGATGTGCAAATATTTTTATGAATTTGACCTCAAATGTCTTTATTGTCCATTTTCATAAATTAGAGTGAATTTTCTCTGATGATAATTAGAAGATCTTAATAAAACTTTTATTATAAAAAAATGTCAAACACACAAACAAAGAGCATTGCATAATAAAATCAACATTGTCTGTGCTCAGATCCATGGATTAGCAGTGTGTCATCACAGGCTCCCATTGTTATCTGCTCATCACATTCCTGCCCCATTTTGATTCAATCCCTGGCATTCTATTGCTTCTTCTTCTGTAAATATTTTAGTATGAACCTCTAAATAGGAAAAATTCTTGAAAAAGAAAACCATAATTGTATTATGCCTTAAAAATGATACCAGTTTGCTGGTATTGGCAAATATCCAGCTAGTGTTTATATATCTTCAGTTTTCCAGTTTATTTTACAAAAGAACAAATAGCATCTGTACATTGTGGTTAAATATCATGTATCTTCTAAGTTTCTTTAATGTCATAATCTGGAACAAAGATGGCCATCAACACATTTTCTTGTTGTTGAAGTAAAAGACAAAAAGTGTTAAGACCAAAATTTTATTGATGTAGCCCCAAGTCAAATAGTCCATTTCAGGGTAGAGAGATGGCTTAGCAGTTAAGGCGCCTGCCCGCTAAGCCTATGAACACCGGTTCCGATCTCCAGGTCCCACATTTAGCCAGATGCAAAGTGACACAAGGGCACAATGCTGCACTTGCCCACAAGGGGGCGCAAGCATTTGGATTTCATTCACAGTGGCTGGAGGCTGCTGGCATGCCCATTCTCTCTCTCTCTCTCTCTCTCTCTGCCTCTCCCTCTCTCTCCAAAAAAAATAGTCCATTTCATAATAAACCTGAGTCAGTGCTTATTAAAGAAAATTCTAGTTATGTATAATTTTTTAAAATATGTAATTAATTAATTAACTTGAGAATATGAGAGAAAGAAGCAGAGAGAGAGGCAATAGAGTGAGAATGGGGACTTCAGGGCCTCTAGCCACTGCAAGTGAAATCTGGACATATTCACCACCTTGTGCATCTGGCTTATGTGGGTCTTGCAGAATTGAACATAGGTCTTTTGGCTTTGCAGGCAAGTGCCTTAACTGGTAGGCCATATCTCCAGCCCTATGTACAATAATTTTAGCCAAATATGTTCTTATTGTGCAAATGTAAGGATGTTATATATATTTAAATCCTGACTTTTTTTTTGCATGTGTATGTGTGCTTGCATGTTCGTATGTATGTGGATACAAGGATGTGAGCACATGTGTGCATTATGCATGTGGAGGCCAAGGGTTGAAGTCAGGTGTCTTCCTCAGTAACTAGAGTGAGAGCAAGAGAGAGAGAATTCACATGCCAGGGCCTCCAGCCACTGTAATCGAAGTTCAGACACGTGCACCACCCTGTGCACTTGTGTTACCCTATGTGGGACCTGGAAAGTCAAACATAGGTCCTTAGGCTTTTAAAAAATTTTTTTTAATTTATTTGCAAACAAAGAGAAAGAGAGAGAGAGAGAGAGAGAGAGAGAGAAGAAACAGACAGAGAGAGAATGGGCATGCCAGGGCCTCCCACCACTGCAAATGAACTCCAGATGCATGTGCCTCTTGAGCATCTGGCTTACATGGGTCCTGGGGAACTGAACCTGGGTCCTTTGGCTTCACAGGCAAACTCCTGAACCACTAAGCCATCTCTCAGCCCCAGTCCTTAGGACTTTTTTGAGACAACGTCTTTTGCTGAATTGAGGATTTGGCTAGACAGGCCATGAGCCCTGGGAATACCTTACCGACCTCCATCTCCGAAGCACTGGGATAACAGGTGTGCCCTACCACATCCAGCATTTTATGTGGGTTCTGGGGATCTGAACCGAGGTCCTTCTGCCTGTGTGGCAGGCACTGAGCCATCTTCCCAGCCCCAATTCTGATATTTTTAAAGTTTTACTATTGCTAGATGTCTTTTAAAAGAGCTTCAGGGCTGGAGAGATGACTTAGAGGTTAAGGCACTTGCCTGCAAAATCCAAAGGACCCAGGTTCGATTCCCCAGTACCCATGTAAGCCAGATGCACAGGGTGGCGCATGCATTTGGAATTTGTTTGCAGTGAGTAGCCAGAGGCTCTCATGTGCCCATCCTCTCTCTATCTGCCCCTCCCTCTCTCTAATAAATAAATAAAATATTTTAAAGAAAAAAGGGCTTCAAAGTTGAAATATTCAGTTATAGGAATAATCTGTTGTTGCTAATATTTTTGTGTCATGCTACTTAAACATCTCCTCCAAGTTATTAAGATCTTTAATCCCATTTCAGGTTTAACTGTGGGATTTGAATATAAACCTTCAGAATATATTGTTGTACTTTGTTTAGAGTTTATCTAATTAATCATATCAGTAGCGTAGTTGTTAGAAGTCTGTTAAAGGCCAAACTATTCATCCATCAGTTATTTACTTATATTAAAACATTTACCACATTCTGTGTGATTTTCTACTAAAGATGCATTTGATTAAAAATACCTTTCTTCGGGCTGGAGAGATGCCTTAGCAGTTAAGGCGTTTGCCTGGGAAGTCTAAGAACCTGGGTTCAATTCCCCAGTACCCACATAAGCCAGATGTGGCACATGCATCTGGAGCTCGTTTGCAGCACTCAGAGGCCCTGGTGCACCCATTACCTATTTCACTCTTCTCTTTCTCTCTCTCAAATAAATAAATAAAACATTTTTTTAAAAAAAGAAAGAATTAGAAAAAGAAATTAAAAAAATAAAAAATACATTTTTTTCATTGTGCAATTTCTGTTCAAGAGAAATGCTTTGAGATTTTTCACTTTGAGGGATTTAATTTACTTGACCAGGGCACTGATTATGACAATGGCATTTGGGGCTACTAGCTTAGTAATAGCTCTTCCTTTAGTTCCCAGTGACCACGAGAAGTGAGACTGGGATGTAGACAATACCACAATACCGTTGTCGTCGTTACTTAGCCGGTGCTTAATAGACGAGGAGCGGTGGAGAAAGGCTGGACTTCAGCTTGTGTGTTACAAACGTGTTGAAGATATGGTTGTGAATAAATGTGCATATAAGAAGCCTGCTTCTTCTATAGATGCAGTGGGTGTGTTTTTCTTTGTTGCCGTTGTTGTTTTGCTTTTGTAAAAGAAATGGAATTGCAGCATCATATCTTTTGATGAATCTTCTGCAATATGCTTTTCAATTGAAGCTGTTTTCATACATGTATTTTCCATTCAAGTTCTGAACATCAGATATCACGCAAAGAAAATGCAAAACCCAAGCTTTCTTTGTGCCATCATCTTTCTCTAAAACTAGGCGCTTAGCTAACGCTGATAGGATTGTCACATTTTGTGTGTGTATATGTGTAGCATGTGTGCATGTGTGTATGCATGTGTATGGGTGCACGTGTGTGTGTGTGCATGCATGTGTATGGCTGTATGTGTGTGTGCATGTGTATATGCATGTTTTCATTGTATGGGTACACATATGTGTGTAGTGTGTGCGTGTGCGTATGCATGTGTATGGGTGCACACGTGTGTGTGCATGTGTATACACATATGTATGGGTGCATGTGTGTGTAGTGTGTGCATGTGTGTATGCATTTAAATGGGTGTACATGTGTGTTAGTGTGTGCATGTGTGTTAGTGTGTGCATGTGTGTGTGCATGTGTATGGGTGCACATGTGTGTGCACATGTGTACACATGTGTATGGGTGCACATGTGTGTGTGCATGTGTTTGTAGGTTAGAGGTTGACATTTGCTATCTTCCCCAATCACTCTCCACCTTTTTAAAAAATATTTTATTTATTTATTTATTTATTTATTTATTTATTTATTTATTTATTTATTTGAGAGAGAGAGGAAGATGCAGAGAGAAAGAGAAAATGGCTGCGCCAGGGCCTCCAGGCAATGTAAATGAACTCCAGACGCATGCGTCCTCGGAATAGAACAGGGGTCCTTAGGCTTTGCAGGCAAACGCCTCAACTGCTAAGCCATTTCCTCAGCCCTCCACCTTTTTTTTGGAAACAGGGTCTCTCATTGAACCCAGGACTCCCTGTTTTGGCCAGTCTATCTAGCCAGTGAGTCTTGGGGATTCTTTCGTCTTTGCCTCCCCAGCACTGTGATTTCAGGTACACGTCGTCATGTGCAGCTTTCAAGTAGTTTTGGGGATCTGAACTCAAGTCTTCGTACTTGTGCAGTAAGCACTGGACCCATGGGTTCATCTCCCCAGCCTCTTATAGGATTTGTAGTATGTGATGAAGGTTGTTATAAACACTTTCTATGCTTTGATTGATTTAATCCTCGCAGGAAGTCACTAATATTAGATTCCTAGTTTCCAAATGAGGAAACCGAAGTGTTGACTGACTAGTTGTTCTAGAGCTTGTTGTGGCAGAGCTGCGCAACCCTGTTAACAAGTGTGAAGAATGCCAATGGTTGCTGGAGATTGCGATGAGAGTTGACTGCAGGGGACGTATTCTAGATTGGACATATTCTAGACCTTGAATTTGGTGGTGGAAAGCTGAGTGCATTAATTTGCCAAACACAAAATTATATTTGTAGGGCTGGAGAGATGGCTTAGCGGTTAAGGCACCTGCCTGCTAAGGCTAAGAATGCTGGTTCCAATCTCCAGCGGTTCCAATCTCCAGGTCCCACGTTTAGCCAGATGCAAAGTGATGCAAGGGCGCAATGCTGCACTTGACCACAAGGGGATGAACGCATCTGGATTTTATTCACAGCAGCTGAGAGGCTGCTGGTGCACCCGTGACTGTCTGTCTCCTCTCCCTCTCTCTCTGTGTCTCTCTCCAACAAAAATTATATTTGTAAAATATCTACAGTTGACTATATGTGAATTATACCTCAATAGAGTTTATTTCTTTCAAGAGAGGGCTTGAATATGACCAGCCGCTGGGTCAGTGGGCTGGTGAGATTGGAGCTGCAGTGGCTGCCTTGGCGTCTGCACTCACTGTTTTGTAAACCCCATGCTGCGGTCCATGGTGGAGATTCCTTCCATTCTGAGCAGTGTATCTCTTTGACCCTCCTGCACTGTTCTCTGTGTCTTTGCTTATTTCTGTGCTCCATGCAGATTCTATGGACTCTCTCATGGACTGCTCAGCTCCAGGGAAGCTATTCCATGCACAGATGTTTGTTCAAATTGAGGTTTCTTTGACAGGCAAGGCACAGAGAACTTCTTTCCCCATTCTACTTGTTTGTGGCAGTGAAACCACCTGGAGCATTCCCAGTCAACCATGTCCCCTTGCTCAGTGATAAGACAGGTGAAGTCACCCACTGAGAGGGCTACCAGGGGACCTCTGCAAGGAGGAGCCCGAGGAGACAGAGGCATTTCTCATAGTACAGAATATCAACTTGAGTGAATAAAATACATTTAAAATTTTAAAGGAACCAACTTTTATTTTTCTGTATGCTATTTGGCCAGTGAAGAGAAGGCAAGTGGTTTGCTTTATGCTGGACTGGAATTTTAGTAAGCTGGCCCAAAGAATGGTGACATGAGGAATCAGAGGGTAATTGTGAAAGTGCTTTATAAAGAAGGAACCCCTGGTCCAAAGTAGAGAAGGAAGAAGGGAAGACTGGAGTGGGCTGAGAGCAACTGAAAGTATGGCTGATTGGTTGTGAAGCTAAAAAGTCATGGTGAGATACATAAATCCATGCAACTACAATTTATTTTTATTTGTATTTATTTATTTGAGGGAGATCAAAAGAGGAAGGAAGGGAGGGAGGAAGAGAGAAAGAGAGAAAGGGAGAGAGGGAATGGATGTTCCAGGGCCTCCAGGCACTGCAAATGAACTCCAGACACATGCGTCACCTTGTGCATCTGGCTTACAGGGGTCCTAGGGAATCGAACCTGGACCCTTTGGCTTTGCAGGTAAGCACCTTAACTGCTAAGAAATCTCCCCAACCCATACAATTTTAAGGTCATTGAAGATGAGGTTTCAACAAATCTAGAGTGAACTCGTTGAAGGCAGCAGCTTAAGAGCATACAAGGGTGCTACTGGAGCTAGAAGGGTAAGAAATAAAGATATTAAGTTGCTGAATGGGCCATGCAGGAGGCTTCTGGAGTTATTCTGGGGGATGGTAAAGCTGATCTGGAACGGCATGTATTCAATAAATAGGGCTGGAGCGATGGTTCCATGGTTAAAGGTGCTTACTTACTGTAGCAGACAGCTTCAGGTTCACTGAGATGAACTTCCACACCAGGCAACGTTATGGTGGAAGGGATATTTCGTACAGCTTACAGTTCCAGGGGAAGTTCCATAATGGCAGAAGAAGCTGGCCTGCCTTCACAGAACCAAACACAGAGAGCAACAGCCAAAAGCCAAAAGCCAAAAGCCACACAGCACAGCACACCTCAGGAACTCCAGCTAGGCACACTTTGCATATCTTTAGATGGAAATCTCCAACCCACCACCACATCTTAAGATCAAAACAGTGACACTGCCTCTAGCTTAGGTAGCTGCAGATGCAAACTACAAACTAATAAAACACAGAATAGATTGGGGACCATCTATTCAAACTACCAATTCTGCCTCTGGCCCCTGATAGATTTATAACTATCACACATTATAAATTGTACTCAGTCCAATTTCAAAGGTCCCCACAGTCTTGACCAACTTAAGATAGTGAGTCCTGTAAAATCAAACAAGTTAAATACTTTCAACATATAAAGACACAGAATAAACATTTTCAACTGGTATAAGGCATATCAAGGAGAGACCAGAACATTGCAGACACAATCACCATCAGCAGTCATCAAACTTCTGCAGTTCAAGTTTAATATAACCAGAGACTGACAGTCTCCAGGTTTTCCAATTCCGCCCCTCCAGCTGGTCAGAGTAGCCAGGGAAAACTTCCATCCCAGGCCAACAGTGCACTCAATGGTAGCCTTTGCACAGTCCTCGTATATCTAAAACGTCTTCAGGTCTCCATGCAAATTGCGGTTCATCTGCCAAAGGCTCTTTCAGCCTATCAGGGCATCACACCCTGCCTCATGCCACATCTCAGCAGTGGCTCTTGGAACCGTGTGCAATTCATGACGACTCCACGCATTTTTCATGCTTCCAAAACTAATATCAGGTGTGCAGGACACAGCCATATTCTTAATTCAGGGACAAAATAAATCATAACCTTGAAAAGCAGGTTCCTTCTCCAGTCATCTTCTTCCCAAGAGTTTGCATTTCTATCATAGTCTTTCCTCAGGCATCCTCTGCATTGTTTTAATGTAAAGCATTTGGGCCATCTTCCTTAAGTTTGCTAGTGTAGGGCTGGAGAGATGGCTTAGCAGTTAAGGCATTTGCCTGCAAAACCAAAGGATACCAGTTCAATTCCCCAGGACCCACATAAGCCAGATGCACAAGGGGGCACATGAATCTGGAGTTCATTTGCAGTGGCTGGTAGCCCTGGTGTGCCCATTATCTCTCTCTCTCTCCCTCTTTCTCTCAAATAAATAAGTAAAAAATATTTTTTAAAAATAGATTGCTAATGTATTGACAAAGCAGTTCCAGTAACCTAAAACCAGTCTCAGTGCCTCTAGTTTTAACTTGCTTGAGGTTTTCCAACTTAAAATCTTAAATCTCTCAGTCCAATATCTTTAGCCAAACACATCAGTCCGTTACAAATTTAACCTTGATCAAACTCTCTGGGCCTGGGCAGCAGAATGCAGCCATCCCTTATGCCAGTAGCCCAGTTCCGATAAAGTCCTCTGCAAACTTTTCTTCCCTTTAGAAAGCTCATAAGCCAAACCTCCAAGTTCACTACTGTCTGCACTTAGTATTCTCAAACTCTCATCAGAATAGTCCATAAAACTTGGCTTACCACTCCAGAAGGTATCTTCAGTTGTAAGCACCAAGTCCATGCCTGTTCCTCCAAAACAAAAGACCAAAATCCACATGGTCAAGTTCCTCTCACCCCACATTCTGGTACTAACTTCTGCAGCAGACAGCTTCAGGTTTTCTGAGATGAACTTCCAGACCAGGCAAAGTTATGGAGGAAGGGATTTATTATAGCTTACAGATCCAGGGGAAGTTCCATAATGGCAGAAGTAAAGTGGTCAGCAGTAGAAAGCAGAAGGGACACCATCGTCTCCCATTCTCAATGCTTTGGTGGCTAAAATCTCCTAGATCTGAGAGATGCTTGGTTTATTCCATGTGTTTTCAAATCAATTATTGTTGAAATAACTTAAAAGTGTAGTGGGCATGTGCAACCTTGTGCTTGCCTCACCTTTGTGCATCTGGCTTACGTGGGATCTGGAGAATCAAACATGGGTCCTTAGGCTTCACAGGAAAGCACCTTAACTGCTAAGCCATCTCTCCAGCCCTTGTTTTTTGTTTTGTTTTGTTTTTGTTTTTGAGGTATGGTCTCGTTCTAGCCCAGGCACCTGGAATTTATCATGTAGTTTCAGGGCGTTCTTGAACTCATGGTGATTCTCCTACCTCTGCCTCTCGAGTGCTGGGATTAAAGGCATGCTCCACCACGGACAGCTACAATCTACTTTCTCTAAAATTTTTTTTTATTATTTTATTTATTTTTGGAGAGAGACACAGAGAGAGACAGACAGAGAGGGAGAGGGAGACAGATAGAGATGGGCGCGCCAGCAGTCTCTCAGCTGCTGTGAACGAAATCCAGATGTGTGTGCCCCCTTGTGGGCAAGTGTGACATTGTGCCCTTGCCTCACTTTGCATCTGGCTAAACGTGGGACCTGGAGATTGGAACCGCTGGACATTGGAACCAGCGTTCTTAGGCTTAGGAGGCAGGCGCCTTAGCCACTAAGCCATCTCTCCAGCCCTACATTCTACTTTTGAACCTACAAATTATCTCATTAAGAAGCTAAGCCCACACCAACCCCAGGCACAATGAAATATACAGATAAAATACTGGTGAAATGCTACTTTGAATATATTTGAATAATGTACTTTGCTGGGTTGATGAGTGAGGCATATGCAGCCTTTGGGTCTTTTCCCATGATTTGGCTATTCTTAGGTTTCCGAGTCATTTTTCAATTCCGTATTTTCTTTTCATGAGGGACTACTACATTAGCCAGTCCAGATATGGCTGTGTGGCTCTATATCTTCATTCCTATTGTTAGCAACACCTTCAGACAAGTTCAATGTAAATAAAGTATTTGGTCAACCTAACAACAGAGTATCTGGTGAGCAATGCCTGGAAACCTTGCCATGTGCATTATTGCATGCTTGTTTTGATTCTGTTTGATTGTCTTTTTAATGACTCAAGTCCCAGAGCAGCAGGAAAGGAGCAAGAAGTGTGGATAACATGGGACGAGCCAAAAGACCCCGCCAATGTTCTATGCAACTGAACAGCATCATTAAAGAGTGCAAAGCAGGAGGTGCTTTGAGACCCTCCCCCCAGTGACGCAGGCAGCACCTTTCAGCAAACAAAGAACAGAATGAAATCTTCACCCAGGGTGTCAATGTGAGAGCTTGGAAGTCAGATAGGATGGTAAGGGGTCGGGGGTGGTCCATGAGTTGGTCAAGAGAATCCAGCAGATGAGCGAAGGATTTGTGACGTCTTACTGGGGAGGAACCTTGTGACCCGTGCCTGATGAAATAGGCTGGTCACCAGACCCATGCGCTTTGAGCCTGGGGGGGAGGGGGTGCCTTCTTCCTCCCTGAGTCCCCGAGGCTCTGCACTTGCTGTGTCACTGTGTTGCCCTAGGGAAGTGGCACATGGTGAGAAAGAACATCACACCTCCGGCCATGTGCTCCTGCCCTGAAGACCCCCAGGGGAGATGAAGAACTGAGCCTGTCAGCTTTTCACTCTTTCATGAAGACTTGCCCCCACTAAAACTCATGTAGAAGATGGACTTTTGCATGTATGTTCATGTGAGCACATGGGTGGTGCATTCCTCAGAGGCCAGAGATAACCTCAGGTGTAATCCTCAGGAATGCTGTCCACCTACTTTTTTTGAGAGAGAGAGAGAGAGAGAGAGAGAGAGAGAAACAGATAGAGAATGGGCGCACCAGCCACTGTGAACGAACTCCAGTGCAGCATTGTATCCTTGTGTCACTTTGTGTCTGGCTAAACGTGGGACCTGGGGATTCAAACAGACGTTCTTAGGCTTGGCAGGCAGGCGCCTTAGCCGCTAAGCCATCTCTCCAGCCCCTGTCCACCTATTTTTGCGACTGGGTTTCTCACTGGCCTGGAGTTTGCCAATGAGTCTTGACTGGCTGGCCAGTGACCCTGCAGCTATCCTTCTGTCTCTGCCTCCTCCCTGGTGTTGGGATTTCAGGCATGTGCTGGCATGACTGGCATTCTCTGTGGGTACTGGGACTCAAATTCAGGTTCTCGTGCTAATGGCAGGCACTTTATCTACTGAACCATCTCCCCACCCTGTGGCTGGATTTCTTAGTGTGCCAGTATTGAGTGGTAATGGGGCCTCCTGAGTGCTGGGATTGAAGGCATGCGTCACTACAGTGGCACATTTTTGTTGTTTTTTTTACATTTTTAAATTTACATTTTATTTATTTATTTATTTATTTATTTATTTATTTGAGAGAAAGAGAGATAGGGAGAGAGAGAATGGGCACACCAGGGCCTCCAGCCACTGCAGATGCATGCACCACCTTGTGTATCTGGCTTACATGGGTCCTGGGGAGTCAAACCTGGGTTCTGTCTTTTGGCTTTGCAGGCAAACCTTATATGCACCCCTCCAACCCATATGCAATTTTGTAAATCTTCACTATTTTTAAGCATTTTGAAACTTGTGGTCCCATAGACTTCATATAATACTTGACGACCTTCCATAACCTTTGTTTGTTTGCTTGCTTGCTTTTTCTCAAGGTAGGGTCTCACTGTAACTCAGGCTGACCTGGAACTCATTTTGTAATCTCAGGCTGGCCTTGAACTCACAGCAGTCCCCCTACCTCTGCCTCCTGAGTGCTGGGATTAAAAGCGTGCGCCTCCTCGCCCTTTTGCTGCACACGATTGGTTCCCACCGAAAAGCTACTTTACTTCTTAGCTTGGTTTTCTTTGTACCAGTCTTTCAACGTACTCCTCTTGATTTCCATCCAGGCGAAATCTTGGCATTTAGGGGTTTGATCTTGTTCAGTTTTAAATGAACCCTTCAAAAGCGGTGTTAAGGCCCCTAACTTAGCAGAGCTCTAATTTTTGGAACTCAGTTCACTTACTGGTGAGTGACTTTGGCAGCAAGAGGAACTTGGCTCAATAAATATTTTCAACAAAGTTGCTAATATAATAAATTTTATGTTTATGGCTTATAGTTTTTATTCTTTTATATTTCCGAGAAGTCTTGGTACTTTGTTATGCCCGTTTATAGTCACAAGTTCCATGAAACCCACCGTTATGTGCAATAAAAATCAAATATGATGAGCCAGCTCTTAGATAGAGTCAATTTAAATACCTAAGGGAAATTCTAAGAGAAAAATTAACTGAGAAGACACAACAATAAAAATCTGAAATCATATTAAATATTCTTTCCCATCTTATTTTGAATTTTACATAAATATAGTCATCTGTATTTTCAAGTCACTGGACCCATTATGTTCAATGTTGTTGATGAAATTGACCGCCTCTTATCTAAATAGTGTCAGTTTGGTCCACTTCTCAAGTATGTTTTAGGATCTCTTTTTCCTGTCTCATGAGCCATGGTCTCCTTTCTAATTTCATGACCTACGCGCGCGCGTGCGCGCACACACACACACACACACACACACACACACACAGCATAACTAGGTATAACCAGGTTCCACACATGAAAAAACAATCCAGTATTTGTCTGTGTTTGAGTCTGGCCTATTTGCTTTATATAAGGCTTTTCAGTTTCATCCATTTTCCTGTACATGTATTGATTCAAGTTTTCCTTACTGCTGAATAAAATTCCATTTTGTCCATGTCCATTTTCAGTCCACTCATCTGTTGATGGGCATCTAAGCTGGTTCCATCTCTTTTTCTCTTAATATATTTTTTAAATTATTTTATTTATTTTTGGAGAAAGACACAGAGAGGGACAGAGAGGGAGAAGGAGACAGAAAATGGGTGCGCCAGCAGTCTCAGCTGCTGAGAAGGAAATCCAGATGCATGCACCCCCTTGTGGGCAAGTGCGGCATTGCGCCCTTGCCTCACTTTGCATCGGGCTAAACGTGGGACCTGGAGATTGGAACCGGGTTCTTAGGCTTAGCAGGCAGGCACCTTAACCACTAAGCCATCTCTCCAGCCCCTGGTTCCATCTCTTACCTGTGAATAATTCAGCCATGCACATGGCTGTGCAAGTCTCTCTATAGTATGTTGACCTACAGTCCTCTAAATACACACACACACACACACACACACACACACACACACTGTGTGTGTGTGTGTGTATTAGTACTTGTTTCTGTTTCTTGAGGAATCTCTGTACCCACACCCATTTATGCTCCCACCAACAGTGAATAAAGGGTCCTCTTTCCCCACATCCTCACCAGCATTTGTTGATGTTTATTTTCTTGGTGAAAGCCATTCTGACCAAGGTGAGATAGAATCTCAAAGCTGTTTTAATTTGTTTTCCTCTAATAACTAAGGATGTCAAACACTTTTGCAAATATTTATTGGCCGTTTGTATTTCTCCTCTTGAGAACTGTCTCTTTGATTTGTTAAGTCTTTTGTTGATTGGATGATATGGACTTTTTAAAACATTCTGTTTATATTTATTTATTTATTTGTTTGTTTACTTGAGAGCAACAGAGAGAGAGAGAGAGAGAGAGAGAATGGGTACACCAGGGTCTCCAGCCACTGCAAACGAACTCCAGATGCATGTGTCACCTTGTGCATCTGGTTTATGTGGGTCCTGGGGAATTGAGCCTGGAACGGGGGTCCTTAGGTTTCACAGGCAAGCGCTTAACCACTAAGCCACCTCTCCAGCCTGATATGGACTTTTTGGTATTTAAGGTTGTTAGTTCTTTATGTATTCTAGATGTTAACCCCCTGTCGGATCACAATTGGCAAAGATTTTCTCACAGTCCATAGACTGTCTCGTTTCCTCTGGTTTGTTTTCTTTACTCTACAGAAGCTTTTTACGTCATGTAATCCCATTTGTCAATTCTTGCGATTACTGCCTGTGATATTAAAGTCCTTTTACTTTTTAACTGTTGCTACTAAAAAAGAAAAAAGTAAGTGACACGTGGCTTGCATTATACTTCTATTACGTAGTAGACTTAGACCAGCGATTGGCAAACTTTCTCTGGAAAAGGCTAAGTAAATATTTTAGGATCCGTGAGGTACGCCTTCTCTGTTGCAACCACTCAGGTCACACACTAGTAGAAAACAGCAGCAGATAATAGAAAAAACAAATGAGCGTGACTGTTTTCCAATAAGACGTTAATTACAGAAGCATGTGGTAGATTGGATTTGACCTGCAGGTAATGTGTTTTGATAGAGGATTTAGATCGATGACACAATAGAATTATTAAGTTGTTTTTCTCTCTCTCTTTTTTTCTTTTTGCTTCTATATTAGTCAGAGTTCTCTAGAGGAACAGAACCAGTGGATGAACATGCGTTATAATGGGAGTTTATTTTACTGGTTTACAGGAGAAAGGCCTGGAAAGTTGAAGAACTCAGTAGCTGCTCAGTCCACGATGTTGGACATCTCAGTAGTTCCAGTTTGGTACTGGGGACCTGGAGGATTCCTGGAGACCCACTGGGAGGCTGAAGAAGCTGGGTTCTGATGTTCATGAAAGATAGCAACAGGTAGATGAACTCACTGGGGAATGTCATGGGCAGCTGAGCAAAGGGTCCTGGGTGCTCTCAGAACTTCATGATGCGGGTTGTCTACCACGGGAAGAGCCACCCATGGGGGAAGTAAGTCCTCCCTTGATCAGTCCTTCCTGAAAACCACCACAGAGCCAGCCAAGAGGCATGTCTCTTACTCCATTCGTGATCTGATGAAGTTGACAGTAGCATTTCAAGACCGTAGCTGGTGTCTCTTTTCTGTCTGATTATTTTCTAAACTTCTCCCTCTCCCTTCTCCTTTTGCATTCCATTTTAACCACTGGCTTCCGTATTAGTGGCTATTACTGAAGATTATCATATATATATGTAAACTTTTATACATAATTGGGTCATATACAATGTCTTCGATCTTATGGCACTGTCCTATAGGTCCTTGAAGCTTTTCTTTTTTTAACATTAAAAAATTATTTTATTTATTATTTGAGAAAGGGAGAGAGAGAGAGAAAGAATGGATGTGGCAGGGCCTCCAGCCACTGCAAACAAACTCCAGACACATGCGCCCCTTGTGCATCTGGTTTACATGGGTCCTGGAGAATTAAACCAGGATCCTTTGGCTTTGCAGGCAAATGCCTTAATAGCTAAGCCATCTCTCCAGCCCCTGGTTTTTCTTCTCACAGCCAATCAAACTACTGCCCAGAATGGAGCCAACATCAGCTTTCTTTTGATTATTATTTGAAATCAAGTATTTTTATTAACCTTTATGGATTTCCATACAATAGCTTTTCAGTTTTTTTAAAAAAACAAATAATTACTTGTATCTGGTTTGACGAATTTGTCACTTAAATACAGTACTAAATTTGCTTACATCTGTGCTAATTATGCTTTTTCACTTAAGTTCCCATTTTGTTTTCTGTTTTCCAACCATCTTAATTGTTCTTGCTTGATCACTTTTCTCTCTCTTAGGACTAATCAGTTTTTGTCAGTTACTAGTTAAATTCCCTCTTAATTCAGAAGTCACTTAGCTTATTATATTCCTTTAGCATTTCACTAGAAATGATAATAGCTACACTTAATTATCAATTTGTGATTTGTTGGTGTTCCCACCAGCCTACTGAAAAACAAAAGTAGCTTGTAAAGCTTGTTTTTATTGCATTATAAAATGCATAAATTAATAGATAAAATAGCTGCATTTACTGTGTTCTCTTATGTCTCTCTGTCTCTCATCAGAAGTCAGATTTAGTGGAATGTAAAAATGTGCTTTGGACTCTCCTACTGTATAGGTGATTTTTTTTTTCTTTTTCTAAAGTTGCAGTTATGACTTTTATATTTTCATGTGTTCATTTATTTAGTATATGATTTAAAGTTAGCAATATTTTCCTTTTCGTTTGTTGTTTGTTTGTTTGTTGTTTTGTTTTCTTTTGCTTTCTTCTCTTTTGTGGTGCTGGGGCTCAGACCCAGGACTTCATTATGCCTGCTCAGCAGGTGCTTTGCCAGTGAGTTCCATCCTTAGCGCTCCGGAGCTTCCTCACATCATTCTAGCTGTTGAACACTCAGCATTGTGTTTGTTGTTATTTGAAGGCAGTCTACTCTAACTTCTTATGATTCCTTTAAGTATTCTCTCCCTGTTTTGTCTTTTTTTGTCCACTACCATGCATATCAGTACAGATTTTTTGATTTGAAGTTCACTAGGATTCTTGAATGTATGTATTACTATCATTACTGCTCTGTATTTCTCTCTCTCTCTCTTTTTAAAAAATTATTTTATTTTATTTTATTTTATTTTATTTGAGAGAGACACAGAGAGAGAGGGAGAGGGAGACAGAGAGAGAATGGGTGCGCCAGCAGTCTCTCAGCTGCTGCGAATAAAATCCAGATGCGCCCCCTTGTGGTCAAGTGCGGCATTGTGCCCTTGCGTCACTTTGCATCTGGCTAAACGTGGGACCTGGAGATTGGAACTGGATTCTTAGGCTTAGCAGGCAGGTGCCTTAACTGCTAAGCCATCTCTCCAGCCCTTCTCTCTCTCTATCTTTTTATTGAAAGATACATAGAGAAGAAGAGAGAGGAGAGAGAGAGAGTGAGTGAGTTGGAGCACCAGTTGAACTCAGGATGCTTGTGCTACCTAGTGGGCGTGTGCGATCTCGCGCTTGCCTCACCTTTGCGTATCGGGCTAATGTGGGATCTGGAGAGTCAAACATGGGTCCCTAGGCTTTGTAGGCAAGCACCTTAACCACTAAACCATCTCTCCAGCCCTATTTTTCTCTTTTTGACTAGTGATTTTGGATAGTTCTGAAAACTTTCTTCTGCCTCATTTTCACAGATTTTTAATGGTAGCGAGTTATACTAATTCACATAATTTATCTGTGACATATTCCAGTTAACCAGCTACTAATAAATTCTTTCGCTTATCTTCTATGTCCCTTTTATATTTTCTATTTCCTTAACAAAAAAAATTGACATTACTTTTGTGGGCATTTTTGGCATACCTGTTTTATAGTTTGAAGTTCACTCATGGTGTCATTCTCTCTTGTGTACCTGTGATTATGTATATTAAAAATAGTTGGGAAAATTGATGCCTCTCATATGATATTATTCGTACAGAGGAAACACAGAGGTTCTGCTAAACCAGGATTGACTAAGTAGAAGCTGGTATGTTAGGAATCTTGGATTCTGGGATTCTTGGAGCCTGGAGCTTGGAATTCCGAGATGCTCAGAGATTGAGATGCTGGGCAGCTGGGATTCTGCGATGGCTGGTTTCTAAGAAACTACAATGCAGACTACATACGCAGGAAGGGGCTTATTTCTCTTTGCAAGTCATGGATTTCAGCTTTCCTCCTGCAAGAAGGCTCTGGATTTTAACTCATGTTTCCTTCAGTTTCACAAGGCATCTAAAAGCACTGCTTGGCTTTGCCGGTCATCCTGCCCAATTGGCGAGTGCTCTCGGGGGTCCTCCTTGAACACCTGACTTCTGGCTCCAATGTCTTGTCTTCTTCCGGCAAGTTCTCATCAGCCCTTTATCATTCTTTTTTTTTAAAATATTTTTATTTATTTATTTGACAGAGAAAGACTGGGAGAGAGAGAAAGAATGGGCACGCCAGGGCCTCCAGCCACTGCAAACAAACTCCAGATGTGTGTACCCCCTTGTTTATCTGGCTAACGTGGGTCCTTGGCAATCGAACCTGGGTCCTTTGGCTTTGCAGGCAAACGCCTTAACCACTAAAGCCATCCCTCCAGCCCCAGCCCTTTATCATTCTTGAGAGACGTTTTGTCTGTAGCCCTATGTCACTGATCTCCAGGTGCACATGTGACAAAACCTTGCTTCTTTCCATCAGCATCTCAGGAGTTACATTCACAATTCTGAAGCGAGCTGCAATTCCATACATTAGGGAATTACAATCTCAGAGACGAGAGTCTTCCGATTCAGGAGTGATTGTAATTAGAGCGCTTTACCAACCCCGGTTCCTGAATGTCTGGTTTCCTTATAAAATGTAGGATTTCTTCCTAGGAATTAATTCAAGTATAACCTAGAATTTGTGCAAAGAACTGAGACAGTGAGGTGTGTATCATCCTTAGGCCAGTCCCGAGCAAGCTTTTGCAGTCAACTCTCATGCACCCAAAGAAGTGTCTTCTGAGTTTGAGCCATTCCTGTTATTTCTCCGTGAAAGTGCCCTGTCAATGCACGGCGTTGTCTTAGGTATATGGCTGAACTCTCTTTTCCCTTCTTGAATGAAACCTATTTCTTTCATTTGGAAAGAGCTAAACTACAAGGTTTCATTCCATTTTTTTAATAGCAGCAAAAGATCAAGGAAATGGTGTTTGGAGAGAAATTTTCACTGTCCGCTTCTGATACGTACACCACACACAACTCTTTCTGCCCATTGCAGAAAGCCTGGAAGCTCCTTCCCATATAAAGGAGTGAGGATTTAAGACAAGAGTTTAGACTGCCCACTGCTTGTGGGTATTGCATAGGGTGACCTGAAATTCACCATCTCTGTCTCTTTCAGCAGTGTTTCATCACAAGATGGTCTTGCATGAAAGTATTATCAATGCTGCATGGCTCCTGGCACAGCAGAAAGTTGCAGTCTTAATAACTCTTATCAGGAAATATTTTACCCGGCTCACCACCATGACTTTCATAGGAATGTCTTCATTGTGCTAGAGGCCTGGGGCTTGCTTGTTAAAGACTAGAATAATTTGATGCACCTAATGAGGAAATTAAAAGGGAAATGTAAAATCATTACCAGATGCTACAGAACCCCAAACTGAGAGATCTGACAGAGACTCTGCCTTCATTGACGACAAATTCTACTCCTTGGCGGCTTGCAGGAGCATTGCTCACGTGGTGCTCCTCTTCTTGGTCTGGGTTGAATTCTTTCAACTGTGGCCTTACCACCCTGGTTCTCTTAAATAAAACTAAACTCAGCTACTGAATTTTGAGGATGACTTTGTACCAAGTAAATCATGCCTTGATTGAACCACAGTAATGGGTGGGAACAATCCTATGAAATTTAGTGAGCTCTACTTGATTTAAATTCAGTAGAAGCAGGAAGTGCAAATCTGCTGTTGGTTGCTAACAACTAACCTGGAATAAGATATCTAAGCGGAACTTATTTAAGATAAAGATTTGCACCGATGTGTATTTCTGACTTACTTCTTTACTGGACTGTGTGGTGGTTTTCTTTTAGGATGGGTGGTTACCTTATACATGAGAAGTACATGGAGAGAAAGAGAGAGAGAGAGAGAACAGGAAATGTTTGGAAGGGAGGGGGAGAGAGATACAGAGAAAGAAAAAAAACAAAAGAAAGAAAGAAAGAAAGAAAGAAAGAAAGAAAGAAAGAAAGAAAGAAAGAAGGAAGGAAGGAAGGAAGGAAGAAGACACGGGAAATATTTGCAAGGGAGAGAGAGATACAGAGGAAGAAAGAGAGAAAAATGAGAGAGAGAACAGGAAATGTTTGGAAGGGAGGGGGAGAGAGATACAGAGAAAGAAAGAAAGAAAGAAAGAAAGAAAGCATGCACAGGAAATATGTGCAAGGTAGAGAGAGATACAGAGGAAGAAAGAGAGAGAAAAAATGAGAGAGAGAGAGAGAACAGGAAATATTTGGAATGGAGGGAGAGAGAGATACAGAGAAAGAAAGAGTGGAGTTCTACTTCCCCATGACTCCATTACCCTTCAGTCCCTGCCTCCAAATACCATCACACTGGGATCAAGTTTAAACCTGTGAGTTTTGAGGGGCTATAAACATTCACCCCACTGGAAACAGCTTCTAGTTTCTGACTAAAGTGGCTTGGTAGATTGGGTTGCTATTTTTTTTAATGTAGATAATTTAGGAAAAGTAGTAGGTCCTAGATGCATGCGGGGAGCCGTACATTGATGAGATTTTGCCTGGTGTGAGAACTTCAAGGCTTTTGGTTCACACAGATATGCGACCATTTCTCAGTGGCTTGTTGGCTGTGTGGCCTTAGGCAAGTTGTTAAAGAAATCCAGGGCAAGTTGTGATATATCAGTTGAGCTATTTCAGGAAGATACAGTAATCAAGCTGTCTAGTGACATGTTGAATAATTGAGGAAGAATTGAGATTAATGATATTCATTTGTTGAGACTTTACCACTAGTTGGTGCGTGTCCACAGTCTAATTTCCCAAACTATTTCTGTACAGTAATATTTAGAGAAATCTAATTCCAGAGTGTCAGTCTTGGAAACCTTAATGAATTAGCTATTTGTCAGGCTATAAAATCACTATCTGAACTAATGTTAGTAGATTATTCTAATAAACATGTCTAAAGTTATCTATATAATCTCCAGAGGAATGGCAAAAAGGTGAAATATTGTTTTGAAGCATTTTTATTCTAGTACAACAAGAGATATAAATATGACACATATCCTCAGCTGATGACATACTGATGAAGCAAACACAGGTATTTGCCAAGAATAATGACAAGAAATTGGACATTTGCATGCTTAAATTCTTGTACCTATTCCAAGAAAGCACAGTTAAAAAAAAAAAAAGGTGAAAAGAAATAGCACTGTTTCCCCTCCACCCCCCACAAATATACACCTTGCAAAGTCAAAATTTAAAATAGCCAAAATGCAAGAATTTGTGCTGGAAGTCTGAGTCAGACAGGAGTTCTTATTAAATATGTGTTGTCCAGACAGAGCTTGATGAGAGCTAGGTTGGATTTAATTGGAACAAGTCCCTGAGGAAAAAGGAGTAGGTAACCGACGTGTTTTCTAGATGAACAGTGGCTTTCAGGCTAGCAAGGCAATCATTTTCTTATTTCATTAATTCTTCCCCAAAACAAGCTTACTCTGAATTCTCTGGAAACAAGAATATCAGCCCTGTGTTTTCAAGGGGAAGGGGCTGTGTATTTTATGGACTCATTTGTCTTGACATCTGGGACCCGTTCACGTAGTAGTAGGCATTTATCAATTTCAGCAAAAGAAAGAGGATATGGGTAGAGAGAGGTGAAACCAGACCCTCAGTGAATGCAACAAAATTCTCCCAAGAAAGAGAACAAGATGCTGGTAACTGTGAGTATTTACCTGATATATACAGAAGAAAATGCCTAGAGCAATAGAGTCCAGGATATGGTAGGTCTTTACACCTTCACTGCAATACTACAAAATTGTGGCAAGAAGTAAGGTGCAATGATATTAAGCTATGTGTGTGGCACCTGGCCTATGAGTGGCTTGTTTGGCTTTCATCCCATCTACTCAGTCACAATGTCCTTAGTCCATTAGTCACTTGTTGGTCACATGACTCACAACACACAGCATTTCTGGCATGACATGTTAAAAAAGATGCCATGCATTTTAAATTATGCATTTATGATAGAAATATATATGATTGGCTTATTGTCATAAAAGTAATTTCCTATTTTCTTTTTTTCTAGTGCTTCTGTTTTTTTAAAAATTTATTGACAACTTCCTTAATTGTAGACAATATCCCATGGTACTTCTCTCCCTCCCCCCACTTTCCCCTTTGAAACTTCACTCTCCATCCCTATCCCCTCCCCTCTCAATCAGTCTCTCTTTTCAGTTTGATGTCATGATCTTTTCCTCCTATCATGATGGTCTTGTGTAGGTAGTGTCAGGCACTGCGAGGTCATGGATATCCAGGCCATTTTGTGTCTGGAGGAGCACGTTGTAAGGAGTCCTACTCTTCCTTTGGCTCTTACATTCTTTCCGCCCCCTCTTCCGCAATGGACCCTGAGCCTTGGAAGGTGTATTTGAGATGTTTCAGTGCTGAGCACTCCTCTGTCACTTCTTCTCAGCACCATGGTGCCTTCTGAGTCATCCCAAGGTCATCACCATCTGAAAAGAGAAGCTTCTCTAACTCAAAGTGAGAGTAGCTTTAATATATGGGTGTAGACATTAAGAGAAGTGCTTACTGGGCAGTTTGGTGAGCACAGTATATACATTTAACCAGACACCAGCAGACATTACACCCCTAGGGCTCATGACTACCCCTGTTGTAGGTTTTCAGTATCAGGGATGTATTCCCTCCCATGGAGTGGGCCTCCAGTCCAATTAGAGAGCAGTTGGTTTCCCCCATAACAGACATGCCACTATTATACCCATTGGCACATTTGGCCTGGCTGGCCAAATTTAAAGCTCACAGTATTTTCTCTCTCTCCCATTGAACTGCAAGTAGCGATGCTTTTTCCAGCGTTCTGTCAGCTGGTCCACATGGAGGAGGCTTTCAGCTCAGCTCCAGCAGGATTTCTCACTGACCTTGCAGCCCAAGTATGTAGAGTTTTCAGCAATAGGGTCTTACCAACTATTCCTGGTGGGAAACCAAGGGCCATAGCAATAGCCTATAATATTTTTTGTTCCAATATACAAACACTTCCCCCTTGACTCAAACCATGAATCTGGCATGAAATAAGCAGGGTGTGTGTGTATGTGTGTATTTGTATGTGTGTGTTCTCTGTTGAATTAATTCATATGACATCTTATATTTAGATTTTTTTGAGGCTATTAAAAAGTAACAGTATTTGCCACCATTTGCTATTAAAGGTTTTGAGGAGACAAAATTAAGTTTTATTTTTCCCATCCATAGTTGTGGATAAATCATATTTTTCCCTACTAACTTTTTAAAAAAGATTTTAAAATTATATTTATTTATTTATTTATTTATGAGACAGAGAGAGGGAAAGAGAGAGAGGGAGAGTGAGAATGGGCGCGCCAGGGCCTCTAGTCACTGCAAACGAACTTCAGATGCTTGCGCCCCCTTATGCATCTGGATTATGTGGGACCTGGAGAATTGAACCGGATCCTTAGGCTTCGCAGGCAAATGCCGTAACCGCTAAGCCATCTCTCCAGCCCCCCTACTAACTTTTTGAATCAATTAATCCTGCCTATAGAATTGGCATTTTTAAATGCTATTATGAATCCAATATTCTAAATAAAATTCTGAGGTAATATGTGTGTTTTTGGCTCATAAGCTAAATGACAATCATTCTCTTTTACTTCTGACACAATGATTCATCCCACAAAGTTTGAAGAGTCTTGGTTCACCCATCCATTCTAGCTCGCACACCTTTAGATTGCATTTTCTTTACTATTAAAGAAGTCAGGCAAAATACACACAAGTAGTGATAAATGCCATTTAATGTAATCCTTACTTGAGAAAATGTGACAGGCATTTCAGTGAAAAGAAATAAAGATAAACCTTGATTTTACAGTTGTTTGACAAGAGAACAAGTTTAAAAGTGCTGGAACTTTGAAATGAGCGGTTATAAATCTTTGGCTCTAGATTCTCAAATCTTATTTCCCAGAACCACAAACTGACAAACAAAACAAAACAAAAACCTTACCGAGGCAAGTGGTAAGTGCCTGTTCCCCCACTTGCTTATTTCATGAGATAAAACACAGAGATTAATATATATATATATATATATATTTTGCAATGCTAGAGAGACGGAACTTGGCACCTTGACATACTACATCATCAGTGTTGTCACACAGCTACAACCCTGGAACAATGTCAGTTTCAGAGAGCATCCTCAACACTTGTATTCTGTAAGCATTATCATTACTAACCTTGGAGGGTGTAAAGAAACCAAGCTAGAAGCCAACTGTCGGCTAGCTAGTTTTCTTTGCGTCAGATATGCCAAGCTGCAGGGGAGAAGAGCCATCAACAGTCGTGCCCAGCAGCGGACCCTGGGTACAAGGCAAGCTGTGTCCTATGAGAAAAGAGTGGCATGAAGATTATGGGCGTGGCCAACTGCTCTCTGTGCAGACCCACTCCGCAGAAGGGAAGTTATGCCTGGTATTGTAAATGTGGCTGAAAGCCCGTTATTAGGGAGTGAGTCGGGAACCCATACTGTGGATATGCTAAACAGGTGATGGCATGTCAATCAGTGCTGCTTCTAGCCTTGCTCACAGGAGTTCTTTATGCAAAAGGGGTAGAGGTCAATGCAGAAATTCATAGCTGGCAAAATTACCAAGATCAAACAAGTATGTGCTAAACTCTAAACAAACAGCAAAAAAAAAAAAAAAAAAAAAAAAAAAAAAAAAAAAAGCTTTACCGACTTTGAAATCCTGTGACTCTGTAGTAGGGTACTTTAAAAAAAAAAGTTTTATTTATTTATTTATTAAATTGAGAGGGAGAGAAGCAGACAGAGAGTGAATGGGCACGTCAGGGCCTCCAGCCATTCCAAACGAACTCCAGACACATGATGCACCCCCTTGTGTGTCTGGCTTATGTGGTTCCTGGGGAATCGAACCCAGGTTCTTTGGCTTTGCAGGTAAGCGCCATAACCACTAAGCCATCTCTCCGGCCTCCACAGTATGGTACCTTCTGATCAGAGGAAAGGAAGATGTCCCTGCTCTCTTATAATGTCCTTGAATAATTGTTTCCAAGGGCATATATGTGGCCAGTACTTTTTCCCTGGAGCTATATTTATATTCAATCAACCAAGATTATTCTGGGACCCTAGGATATCTGCTTTGCAATCAAATGAAACAATGTTGTGAGTGTAGATATACAAACTGTAGTGATTTTAGATTTAGACCGTAAATGCTCAGACTGGTCCCTTGGGGAATTCTTTGTGGCGGGAAGTGGTTGAGAAGGAGAAGGAGGAAAAGAATCTACCCTCCTCCACCTCCACCATTGCTGCTCAAGCCCACGTGACACTTGAGCCCTGAAAGCCTTCCGACACATTCGTAAACATCCCCGTTATCCTCCGATTCTGGCTCACTCCTTTTCCATCTCTTCTCTGGACTCGATACCATCCATATCCCTTGTCTTTGTTTTTACTATTTTCTTTCCTTCTAAATTTCCTTTCAAATGACCTGGTTCCGTGTCAGATGCATTTCTTTAATCGGGGCAGGAGAGATAGCTTGGTGGTTAAAGGTACTTGCTTGCAAAGCCTTGATGACCCAGGTTCAACTCCCCCGTACTCACATACAGATGCACAAAGTGGCGCGTGTGTCTGGAGTTTGTTTACAGTGGCAAGAGGCTCTGCCATGTTCATTTTCTCTCTCTCTCCCTCTCTGAAAACAATAAATACTAATTTCTTTAATTCTTTTTTTTTACATTAAAATACGCTTTGTGGGCTGGAGAGCTGGCTTAGCAGTTAAGGCACATGCCTGCGAAGTCTAAGGACCCCGGTTCGATTGTCCAGGTCCCACGTAAGCCAGATGCACAAGGGGCGCATGCCTCTGGAGTTTGTTTGCAGTGGCTGGAGGCCCTGGTGCGCCCATTCTCCCTCTCTCTCTTTCCCTCTCTCTGTCTCTAATAAATAAATAAAAATAAAATCTTAGAAAAGCATATGCTTTGTGCAGACACATCATATGCTGGTACCACCATTTCCTGCCTCCCTCCAGTGAAGGCCCACCTCAGTGGGGTTGCTGAGATTCCCCACAGAACTGTGGGTTATGCATTGTGAGAGCAGAAGGCAGTCACTGGGGAGGGCAGAGCCTCTGGGGAGACTCTCCTGATCTGTGGCTCTTAAAATGTTTCTGCCCTATTCTTCCACAACACTCCCTGAGCTGTGGTGGGTGTTTGTGTGTGTTTTATTTTTATTTTTATTTTTTGGTTTTTCGAGGCAGGGTCTCACTCTAGCCCATTCTGACCTGGAATTCACTATGTCGTCTCAGGGTGGCCTTGAACTCACTGCGATCCTCCTACCTCTGCCTCCCGAGTACTGGGATTAAAGGCGTGCACCACCACGCCCGGCTGTGTGTGTGTGTGTGTGTGTGTGTGTGTGTGTGTGTGTTTAAGTCTACTTCAGTGTTAAGGTCTCAGGAGCTTCTGGACTTCTGCTTTGGTATGTGTTGAGTATCCTCAGCATCTGTCTCCCTCACACTGGTGCACCCTGTCCGGCTCACCGCGGAAGCAGCACACTTACCTCACCAATTCCTCTGTGGTTCCACTGTTCTTGGAAAACTCCGGAGGTTCCTCAGGAATTTAGGAGCTTGTCTTCTGTTCTTTTTTTTAAAAAAAAAATAATTTAAATTTTTAATTTTATTTATATTTTTATTTGAGAGAAAGAGGCAGAGAGAGAGAAAGAGAGAGAGAGAGAGAATGGGCACGCCAGGACCTCCAGCCATTGCAAACAAACTCCAGATGCATGCGCCCCCTTGTGCATCTGGCTTTCGTGGGTCCTGGGGAATCAAACCAGGGTCCTTTGGCTTTGTGGGCAAATGCCTTAACGGCTAAGCCATCCCTCCAGCCCCTCTTTCACTATTTTTAAAGAAACATTCCAGGGCTGGAGGGATGGCTTAGCGGTTAAGGGGTTTGCCTGCAAAACCAAAGGACCCAGGTTCGATTCCCCAGGACCCACGTTAGCCAGCTGCACAAGGGGGCACATGCGTCTGGAGTTCATTTGCAGTGGCTAGAGGCCCTGGAGGGCCCATTCTTGCTCTCTCCCTCTTTCTCTGCCAAATAAATAAATAAATAAAGATAAAATATTTTTAAAATTTGTTTTAAAAAAAAATGAAACATTCCAGATGAAGTTCAAAGTTTACTTTTTCTTACAGTCTCTTTGGACCTGGCCTCTGGCTGGCTTCCTTTAATCTCTCTTTATTCTTTGACGCAGATTTATAGATCTCATTGTGTTTTCCTGTAATTAATATGCTGCAAGCTTTTGCGAGAGTACACAGAGATGCATTCTTTGGCCTGAAACGTCCCTTCAATATTCCCTTGCTTCATCTATGACCTCCTCCTCTTATAGCAATAGTTCTCTTGTCCAGAGTCACCTTCATCCATAGTACCTCCTGCTGTGTCACCTGGTCATGTCCCGGCCACTCCCCTCCTGCGTGTGCACCCTGAGCCGTTTCTGCTCTGAGCGCAGTCTATTTCTGTCACTGTTAATACTTGTGTTTGATCTAAGCATTTGCTCCTTGAGGGGGACTATGCCTGCTTACACCCATGTTTTGAGCTTGACAAACGAAAAGAAGGGCAAGGGAGAAAAATAGAAGACAGTAGGCACATATTAATTTCCACATATTTCAAGTCACTTCAAGTAGCAAATTCTTTATACTGAGTCTCAGCCAGTGCCCTTTGTTTCCGATACTTTACATAACAATTAGCTTACAGCCAGAATTCATTTGATTCTCACAAATGAGTACTTCCCCCCCCCATATGCCTATTTTTAAAACTGTACAAAAGGAAGCCATAGAGTTGCATGAAGCGAGGAAGTCATTAAAATAAAACAGGGAATAAATAAGTGCTGATCAGCATGGATCTGGATTTTTCTGAGATCATAACCTGGGTTGGCTCCATAATTGATGGGGCCCAGGGTAAAAACGAAAATCTAGGTTGTTTTGTTGAAAGTTCTGAAGAATTTTAAAGACGTAACAGCAGTCAGGGATGCAAGCTTGGGGAACTTCTCAGTAAGAGACACAGTTACTGCAAAGACTATGTCTACAGAGTTGCCCACCCCGCCCACCGCCCCCCGACCCCTCACCCCCACCAGGCCTCTTCCAAATACTTTGGAGTGCTGGGAATGTCGTCACCAGCACATTTTATTGTTTTTAATTTTGTTTTTCATGGGTATGTATGCGCTGCACTTGTGTGCACATGCATGTTTGTATGTGTGTGGGCACATATGTGTGTGGAGAAGCCTCTAAAGGACAGAAGTTGGACTTGGGTATTTTTCTCTATTTTTTTTTTTCAGGCAGGTTCTCTTGAACCTGGAACTCACTGATTGGGCTAGGCAAACTAGCCAAAGAGCCTTGAGAGCCTTGGGGAGCCTCCTGTTTCTACCTCCCCAGTATTGGAATACAGGCTCTGTGTTGGAATGGGTGCTGGGGAGCTGAACTCAGGTCTTCTTCTTCCTCCTCCTCCTCCTCTTCTTCTTCTTCTTCTCTTCCTCTTCCTCTTCTCTCTTCTCTCTTCCCCTTCCCTTCCCCTCCCTTCCTTCCCTTCTCCTTCTCCTTCCCCTTCTCCTTCTCCTTCTCCTTCTCCTTCTCCTTCTCCTTCTTCTTCTTCTTCTTCTTTTTTGAGAGAGACAGAGAGAGGGAGAGGAAGACAAATAGAGATGGGCGTGCCAGCAGTCTCTCAGCTGCTAAGAACAAAATCCAGATGCATGCGCCTCCTTGTGGTCAAGTGCAGCATTGCGCCCTTGTGTCACTTTGCATCTGGCTAAATGTGGGACCTGGAGATTGGAACCAGCGTTCTTAGGCTTAAGAGGCAGGCGCCTTAACCACTAAGCCATCTCTCCAGCCCATGAACTCAGGTCTTCTTGCTGGCAAGGCAAACACTTTACTCAATGAGGTTGGCAGCACAGTTTTAAAATGTTTTTATTTACTTATTTATTTATTTGAGAGAGAGAGAAAGAAGGAGGGAGGGAGGGAGAGAAAGAGAGAGAGAGAGGATGGGCACACCAGGGCCTCCAGCCACTACAAATAAACTCCTGACGCATGTGCCACCTTGTGCATCTGGCTTATATGGGACATGGGGAATCGAACCTGGCTCCTTTGGCTTTGCAGGCAAGCACCTTAATTGCTAAGCCATCTCTCCAGCCCCTGGCAGCACATTTTACTCATGGCAGACTTCATCTTGCTGGATGAGTCAGCAACTACCTTGTAGATTAAGGAGGAAGTAGTATTTTGGGGGCCATATATAACTCAAGGTTCAAGATGTTGTCTCACAACTTCTTCACGTTTTTAAAAATTTTATTTATTTATTTATTTATTTATTTATTTATTTATTTATTTATTTATTTATTTATTTTGGGGGAGAGACACAGAGAGAGACAGAGAGAGAGGGAGAGGAAGAGAGACAGCGATGGGCGTGCCAGCAGTATCTCAGCTGCTGCCAATGAAATCCAGATGCGTGCGCCCCCTTGTGGTCAAGTGCAGCATTGCGCCCTTGCGTCACTTTGCATCTGGCTAAATGTGGGACCTGGAGATTGGAACTGGTGTTCTTAGGCTTAGGAGGCAAGCGCCTTAACCACTAAGCCATCTCTCCATCCCCTTCTTCACATTTTTAAAAATTTTCATTTATTTATTTATTTGAGAGCAACAGACAGAGAGGGAAAGGGGGTGGGCAATGGGTGTGCCAGGGCCTCCAGCTACTGCAGTCGAACTCCAGATGCATGTGCCACTTTGTGCATCTGGCTTACGTGGGTCCTGGGGAAATCGAGCCTCGAATTGGGGTCCTTAGGCTTTTCAGGAAGCACTTAACCGCTAAGCCATCTCTCCAGCCCCTCTTCACATCTTTGATCTTGGATTTACTTAAAGCATAATTCCTCTGGGAAAGATTTCTTCAAGTCTGTTCTGGTGCCAGTTTGCATCGCTGCCCTCCAATGCAGAGCATCTGTGTTGCCACCAGCATGGTGTTCATGACGATTTTCCTTCCATACTTTATATACGGAATCTAGGAATGTCACGTAACTATGCAGTCAATATTTTGGTGATTCTGTTGGCTTCCAGTTTCTTTTCCTGCTAATTTAGAATGTTTTTATGTTCTTGTGTGCGTACGGTCACTTATCCACTCAAAGTGTTCTGCACTGGCACCCTTGCCCTCTCCCCTTCCTTCTGCCCTTCCTCCCTTGATGGTAGAGGAGTGGTACCTACTATTCTCCATGGAAGTCACGCGCGTTGGACTTTGGCCTTGGATGTGGTGGAGATGCCATAGCAACTATTTATTCTTGTTTCTCTAGAATTGAGAGAAAAATGTGAAGAAAGATGAGTCATTGAAGAATACTTCATGAGCTGTCATTTAAATCTGGAAAGGAGGCTGAAGTTCCACACTTTCCAGGAAGCTCAGAAACTATTAGCAGTCTCCCTCCCCCCTCCCTTCCTCCCTCCTTCCTTTCCTTCCTTCTTTCCTTCCTACCTTCCTTCCCTCTGTCCTCCCTTCCTTCCTTCATTCCTTCTCTCTCTCCCTCTCTCTTTCTTTTCTTTCTTTCCTTCCTTTCCCTCCCTCTCTTTCTTCCTTCTGTCCTTCCTTCTCTCTCTCTTTTCTTTCTTGCCTTCCTTTCCCTCCCTCCTTCCTTCCATCTCTCTCTTTTCTTTCTTTCCTTCCTTTCCCTCCCTCCCTTCCTTCCTTCTCTGTCTTTTTTCTTTCTTTCCTTCCTTTCCCTCCCTCCCTTCCTTCCTTCTCTCTCTTTCTTTTCTTTCTTTCCTTCCTTTCCCTCCCTCTCTTTCTTCCTTCTGTCCTTCCTTCTTTCTCTCTTTTCTTTCTTGCCTTCCTTTCCCTCCCTCCCTTCCTTCCTTCTCTCTCTTTCTTTTCTTTCTTTCCTTCCTTTCCCTCCCTCTCTCCCTTCCTTCCCTCTCTCTCTTTTCTTTCTTTTCCTTCCTTCCTTTTCCATCTCTCCTTTTCCTTTCCTTCCTTCTCTCCTCCCTCCCTTTCTTTTTCTTTCTTTTCTTCCTTCCTTCCTTCCCTCCCTCCTCTCCCTTCCTTCCTTCTCTCTCTCTTTCTTTTTTCTTTCTTTTTCCTCCCTCCATTCCTCTCTCTTTTCTTTCTTTTCTTTTCTTTTCTTTCTTTCTTTTCTTTCTTTCCTTCCTTTCCCTTCCTCCCTCCCTCCCTCCCTTCTCTCTCTCTCTTTAACAAGACTTGATTTGCTACAATGCTTCTGCCCTGGGTGTCATTACAGGAACTGCTCCTTGGTAAAATGAGCAACTTACTGTGCACTTTTTAAAAACTTGACAGTTTATATTTTAGAGATCCACTTTAAGATGTCATATTTTGGGCTGGAGAAATGGCTCAGCGGTTCAGGTGCTTACCTGCAAAGCCTAATGATCCATGTTCAAGTCCCCCAGTACCCACAAAAAGCCCGATGCACAAAGTGGCGCATGCATCTGGAGTTCCTTAGCAGCAGCTAGAGGCCCCGATGTTCCCATTCTCTCCATCTGTCTGTATATCTTCTCTCTCTGCTTGCAAATAAAATTTTTAAAAAGAGGTCATCTTTATTTCTCTTCTTTTCAGTATCAGGATTAATTTACAGAGCATCAAGGTGGAGATTAATGTCCTCTGTGGTACTTAAGCCTGTGGAAGAAAAACTGCCTCTTGGACTGTGATATCTGCTCATGTAAGAGCAAGCTGAATATTTTTCTCATGGCTTACTTGGCTTAATTAATTAAAATGTGGCAATTGAAATTTAATGTTTGAAAAGTATGGTTAGGGATTAAGACTTCGTAATATTCCTAAATCTTTGCTTATCCCCAAACAGAATGAGAATGTGTTGGTTTGAGTGAGCCTCGTATTAATCATCTGAAGTTGAGTTTCTGAGTCTACTGTTTGCAACCGGGTGGTCATTCCCAACCAATGGTGACATTCTTTGTAGTGGTACAGAATTGAATGTGAAATAATTTTAAAATAAAAATATGTCCATGCATCTTCCATATGTTAGGAAGGAAGGGCAAGGAAATGGAAAAGCTCTTTCCTTGGTACATCCAAATGATTTTTATTATTATTATTATTATTATTATTATTATTATTATTATTTTGGTTTTTTGAGGTAGGGTCTTGCTCTAGTCCAGGCTGACATGGAATTCACTATGTGTTCTCAGGGTGACCTTGAACTCATGGTGATCCTCCTACCTCTGCCTCTCCAGTGCTGGGATTAAAGGCATGCATTTAAAAATATTTTATTTATTTATTTATTTATTTATTTATTTATTTATTTGAGAGAAAGAGACAAAAATCAGAGAGAATAAGAGGGAAGGGAGAGGGAAAGAGAGAGAGGAAGAAGGAGCAAATGGCCACTCCAACCACTGCAAATGAACTGCAGACGATGGGTCACCTTGTGCATTTGGATTATGTGAGCACTGGGGAATTGAACCTGGGTCCTTAGGCTTCACAGGCAAGCACTTTAACCTCTAAGCCATCTCTCCAGCCCTTTTTAAGGAATTTATTTTTGAATTGATATAAATATAAATTATACCAATGAGATACCATGACGTTTTGCCTATGTGCATGCATGTGAATGTATGTATGTATGTTTGTGTGTGTGTGTGTCTGTAGGCACAGGTCAATGTTTGTTATCTTTTTTGATTGCCTTCCACCTTACTTTTTTTATTTTTATTTTTTATTTTTGGAGAGAGACACAGAGAGAGACAGACAGAGAGAGAGGGAGAGGAAGACAGATAGAGATGAGCGCACCAGCAGCCTCTCAGCTGCTGTGAACGAAATCCAGATGCATGCGCCCCCTTGTGGTCAAGTGCGGCATTGCGCCCTTGCGTCACTTTGCATCTGGCTAAATGTGGGAACTGGAGATTGGAACCGGGTTCTTAGACTTAGCACGCAGGCACCTTAACCTCTAAGCCATCTCTCCAGCCCCCACCTTACTTTTTGATTTATTTTTACTTGCTTTTTTGACAGTTTTATACACACACACATTTTTTTGACCATACATTATCACCTTCTCTTATCCTCCTCCCACTCCAGTTGAACCCTTGCACCCCACCACTTCCCAGTGGCTATACCACTGACAGGATGACACCTCCTCCCCCAGCACGCACGAATTGGCGTTAGCTGCTTGGGGCAGCACGAGCCTCTCCTGCGCCCAAGGAAGGACGAACCCTGCCTTGTGCAGGCGAACACAACAGCTGTGAGTTCCTGAGTGCATTGGCTAGGTCAGGTCCAGACGATGGAGTTCCTTAGCACTCCTCCCATGCCCTCTCCTCCAGCTCTGACATTCCTTCTGTCCCCTCTTGGGGGAGATGATTTAGGGATCTCATTTGCCCCTGAGCATTCAACACATGCTTTGTCTCAGCACTCAGAGTCTCCCCAGTAGTCAATGCCAAGGGCAAAAAGAAGTAGCTCAGACCAAAGGTGACAGCAGCACTAATATATGGATCTATCTATCTATCTATCTATCTATCTATCTATCTATCTATCTATCTAGAGAGAACAGTTTTATGGGAACAACATATCCATATATATATATATATATATATATATATATATATATATATATATGCATAGATAGATAGACAGACAGACAGACAGACATGTTGTACCCATATATAGACAGTTTGATAGGCACAACATATCCATTTAGCAAAACAACACTTTTAGCATCCCTCCTAGGGCCTGTGATCTCCCCAGCTATCGGCTTTGGACTAAGTTTTCGTCTCCCAGGACCTACGTTTTCCTCACCCATAGGCTTTTGACTAGGTCTTCGGTACCTGCCTGGTTCCTTGCCTGAATTCTCTCCCATAAGGTGGACCTTGAAGTCCACTCAGAGAGCAGCTGCATGCACACGTAACAGTCATGCCAGTATGGCACCAGTGTGCACAGCTTGCCTGGATGATCCATTGTGTAGCTTGCAAGGTACGCTGCTGGTTAAGGTTGTTGATGTATTTATTTATTTAAGACAGAGAGAGGGAAAGAGAGAGAGAGGGAGAATGAGAATGGGCACGCCAGGGCCTCCAGCCACTGCAAATGAGCTCCAGACGCATGCATCCCCTTGTGCATCTGGCTTACATGGGACCTGGAGCATTGAAACGGGGTCCTTAGCCTTCGCAGGCATGTGCCTTAACCACTAGGCCATCTCTCCAGCCCTGTTGATGTTATATATTTTTCCCCCCTCAGCAGCCTACATGGTACCTTCCAGCACAATGACAGCTAGCCAAAAGTGGGGAGGCTTCCCTCTTCATTCCCATTTGGTGTCCTTGCATCCTGCAAATGAAGTGTGTTCTGCACTATCTTTTAAATATATTTTTTATTTTTTTAGTTTTGGAGAGAGAGACAGAGAGAGAGGGAGAGGGACAGATAGATATGGGAGACCAGCAGTCTCTCAGCTGCTGCGAACGAAATCCAGATGTGTGCACCCCTTGTGGGCAAGTGCGGCATTGCGCCCTTGCATCACTTTGCATCTGGCTAAATGTGGGACCTGGAGATTGGAACCAGGTTCTTAGGCTTAGCAGGCAGGCGCCTTAACCACTAAGCCATCTCTCCAGCCCCCTACACTATCTTTTTGAGACACAGTCTCTCACTGAACCTACAGCTCACCAATTAGGCTGGACTAGTGATCCTGTGTCTCTGTCCCCCTACTGCTGCGGTTATAGGCATGTACTGACATGTCACGGTTGTTCTGGGAGTCTGGAGATCTAAACTCATGACCTTACGCTTGCACGGCAAACACTTTACCTACAGAGTTACTTTCCTGGTCCCAAGATGTGATGTGACCTGTGTATCTATTTTGTAATGGTTTTAATAAGTTATGTTAAACATGTCTGCCCGTCCAACTCTATTACTCTAGCTTCTTATTTATCTGTTTGTTTGTTTGCTTATTTAGGACAGAGTCTCATCTAGCTCAGCTGGTCTCAAATTCACCATTTCTGAGGATGACCTTGAACTTTTGATTTTTCATTCTTTTCAGACAAACCTAACAGAGTTTTTATGCTAGAGAGTGAGAGAGAGAGAGAATTGTGCCACCTTGTGTGCATGTGCGACCTTGTACATCTGTCTTTTGTGGGATCTGAAGAGTTGAACACAGACTCTTAACCTTAACCTTAACCTTAACCTCTAAGCCACCTCTCTAGCCCAAGCCTTGAACTTCTGATTCGTATGCCTCTACCTCCCGAGTTCCGGTACTGATTATAGGTATTCACCACCATGCCCAGTGTTAGGCAGGACTGGGGTTGGACCCAGGGCTTCTTGGGCTACGTGAGTATCTTCCAACCAAGCCCTGCTCCCAGCCCTGGTGTAAACTTCATCAATCTACGTAGTACATGACTACTTTCCATCACCACCTATCTGTGTCCTAGCAAACCAGAACTCCTTGCTCCTAATGCTAAGTAAGATACATTCGGGTCTGCAGAGATGGCTTAGTGGTTAAGCACTTGCCTGTGAAGCCTAAGGACTCCAGTTTGAGGGCCTCTTCACCAGGACCCATGTAAGCCAGATGCACAAGGTGGCTCATGCATCTAGAGTTTGTTTGCAGTGGCTGGAGGCCCTGGTGTGCCCATCTCTCTCTCTCTCTTTCTGTCTCTTTCTCTCTCTGTCTGTCACTCTCAAATAAATAAATTAATTAATTAAAAAAAATTTTTTTAAAAAGATGTATTCACTAACCTTCCCCACCCCTTCCTGTGTATTGTTTTGGTACCAACCAGTCCAGTCCAGTCTCTGCTTCTGTGAGACCCATCTTTGCAGACTCTGTGTATGTATTTGTCCTTCTGTTCTTGGAGTAGTTTCTTCAATATAAGAATAGCCACTTCCCATCCATGCTACCCCAAATGATAGGATTTCCATTCCTTTCAATGGTCAACTAGTAGTTTATTGTGTGTATTACTGATTATGAAATAGTCTGTTCATAGATTCTCAGTCCTTTTCTTTTTGAGAGACAGAGAGAAACAGAGAGAGAGAGAGAGAGAGAGAGAGAGAGAGAGAATGGGCATGCCAGGGCCATTTCAGCTACTATGAACAAACTCCAGACGCGTGCGCCCCCTTGAGGTCAAGCCTGGCATTACTCCCTTGTGTCACTTTTTGTGTCTGGCTAAATGTGGGTCCTGGAGATCGAGCGGGCATTCTTAGGCTTGGCAGGCAGATGGCCTCTTTTTTTTCTTTGAAGATTTTATTATTTATTGGAGACAAGAGAGAGGGAGAGAGAGAGAAAGAGCGAGAATGGGCATGCCAGGGCCTCTAGCCACTGCAAATGAACTCCAGATGCATGTGCCACCTTTTTTTGCATCTGGCTTATGTGGGACCTGGAGAATCGAACCAGGGTCCTTAGGCTTCACAGGCAAGTGCTTAACCGCTAAGCCATTTTTCCAGCCCCTAATTTCAGTACTTTTCCCGCATTATGACTAGGGGAAGAGTTTGTACATCAAACTACAAGGCAAAGAATACATCTGAGACCAACCTATCTAATAAAGGCTTAATCTCCTGTGTCTGCCAAAGTCTACTTGGCAAGGGTGTTGGCTGAGTTTCTTACAGTGCTTGGGTGGGTACGCATTCAG
>JAEOAD010000900.1:0-64821 GCA_036365145.1 Orientallactaga sibirica
AAATAATAAAAATAATAATAATAATAATAATAATAATAATAATAAATATATCTATGGTGGTGCTCACGCCTGTCATCCCAGCAGCACTAGGAGGGAGTCAGAGAGTGAGGAAGGTCGTGGCTGTGAGTTCGAGGCCACCCTGAGATGACAGAGTGAATTCCAGCTCAGCCTGGGCTAGAGCCAGTCCTACCTGGAAAACCAAGACAACCCCCAAAAACCAAAGAAATAAATGTAACATCTACCCTAAGTACATTGTCATGCAGCCAAAAGCAGGAGGAGGTGTTTAGAGCATGATAGATACGTATGTATACACACACACACACACACACACACACACACACACACACATATTATGTATACTATGTATTCATTTTATGTATTATACTATAATTATTACATGTATTATACATTTTACACGTTATTTATTTATAACACATAATACATACATATACAAATATATATAATTATATGTGAATTATATAAATTTTTATATATATATCTCAGTAGGTTTAGGTTTAAGGCCATATGTAAATGTGTATCCATCAACACAGAAACATACACACACACACACACACATACACACACACATACATATATACATACATACATACATACATACATACATACATACATACATACATAATTTGGAGGGTGTGGGGGGGTAGCAATGGCTGTAGCCCGGGCTAACACAGAATTCACTGTGGCGTGTCAGGCTGGCCTTGAACTTCCAGCCAAACCCTTATAAATTGTACTTATTCACAACTGGTTTCCTGGAAAAGTTAGAATAACCTCTAAGAAGTGTCAATCTCAGAATTAAATCCTTCTAATGTCCTAACATTCATAGTAAGTGCCAGCGAGCATTCTCTGGATCTCAGTTGAAGGGAGGCTTCTGTGATGTCGACTTTTCATGTGATGACACCAGGTGACTCTGGCCTTGTGTCTGTGTTATTTTCTCTCCCAGGTGATCTGCTGGAAAGTTTCTGAAACCAGCACTGAATTTTCTCTATCATGACAAAGGCCTGCATAGCCATCTGTGTGTCTCCTGCAAAGATAGAGCACATAGGGTTTTTCTGTAATTTTCAAAGATTATCGAGTCGTCTCCTTAACAGGACCTAATAGACGTTTGCCAAATGGGTTGTGTGTCATCGCTTCGCTTACAACTATTCCCGGCATTTAGGCTATGTAAAGTCAAAGCTTCAGTCTGTTTCGATCGTAATTCATTTGATTTATTGTATATTTTACTTTTTCTTTCTTTTTCTGTTGCTTGCTTGCTTGTCTTTGAGTCTTTGCTGTCTGTCCTTCTTCCTTCCTTTCCTTTCTTCCTTCCTTTCTTTTCTTCCTTCCTTCCTTCCTTCCTTTCCTTCCTTCCTTTTTTTATTTTTTTTTTATTTTGTCTTTGCGATGTTTTGCAAGTGTGACTGAATGAAGCAATGACATATTGGCGATTTTTCCATACCTTGCCCTTGTTGTGGTCCATCACCACACCTGCATCCACCGTGTTGTCAGGAAGGTTCTCAAGCGCCTCCTTCTGGCGACTCCGTGCCTCAAGGTACACTTACCAAGTCTGAGGTTCTCGATTCCTTCTGCCCACTCTTCAGCTCATTAGGCTTATAGGAGGAAAAAGGAATTTCTGGGCTGGAGAGAATACTCAGGGCTTAAGGCGCCTGGCTTCTAACCCTAAGAACACTGGTTCAAATCCTGGGGGGTTTCAATCTCCAGGTCCACGTTTTTACAGATGCAAAGTTACGCAAGGGTGCAATGCCTCACTTGGCCACGAGGCGGCGCGCACATCTTGATTTCGTGCACAGCAGCTGAGACACTGCCTGCCCGCCCATTTCTCACACTCCACCAGGTCTGCTGGGTTACCAGAAGTGTGAGCCTCAGGCAGAGAGGGCGCTCAAAACTCCTACTGAATATCTTCAAACCTCTGTCAGTTCTGGAGGTCCCGGACAGATGTGAGCAGATGACTCAGGTGCTTGTCGCGAGCCCCGTTTTTCTCCCACGCAGAGAGTCCCTGGAACACCCAGGCCTTCTCCTGGCCCGTCCGGCTCCAGATTCTCTTAGAGAATCTGCTCGTTCCAAAAAAACGCTCCAAATGGCCGCCTGAGTTTGGACTGCTGAGCCAGGGGACAGGCGGAGAGCGGAAGGGTCTTTTTGGAAATGGAGCGATATCTTACATTTCATGCCATCACTCTTAGTTACGAGCCTACCGGAAGGGGGATGTCTGAAAAATGAACAAACAGGTCACAGAGTGTGTGTTTTCCTAGGAATGGCCCAGCCTAACTAAGGAGATCGTGGACGGCTGATGGGAAAGGGCCTCGAGGAGTTAGAAGCCGGCCGCTAGAGACCAAGGCCCTGCTTGAAATACTCAGGTAGAGATTTAAAAATCTTCCGGGGCTCTGAGTCCAATTACTTGGACCACTGTCTCGCCTGTCATTGTTGTTGATGACGAGAGGGACTCAGGTTTTCTGAAGTGAGCTCGGGTGTCGGTGCAGGATCCTGGCAGGAGAGTGAGAACTCCGTGAGGTGCGAGGAACAGTGTTTTTTACTGCCCGCTCACCCAGAATATATACACATATGAATATATATTTTAATTAGATATAAACTTATATGTAAATGTATGAGTTCATATATGAATATACATGGAAATTTATACATATATTATATATATAAATATATGTTATATATTTACATATATGACATGTATAAAATATAATTACATGTATTTTACATTTTTACACGTTATTTATAATACATAATACATACATATACAAATATATATAATTATATGTGAATTATATAAATTTTTATATATATCTCAGTAGGATTAGGTTTAAGGCCATATGTAAATGTGTATCATCATCAAACATAACACACACACACACACACACACACATACATACATCATACATACATACATACATACATACATACATACATACATACATACATACATAATTTTTGGAGGGGGGGCACGAGGTAGCAATGGCTGTAGCCGGGCTAACACAGAATTCACTGTGGCGTGTCAGGCTGGCCTTGAACTTCCAGCCAAACCCTTATAAATTGTACTTATTCACAACTGGTTTTCCTGAAAAGTTAGAATAACCTCTAAGAAGTGTCAATCTCAGAATTAAATCCTTCTAATGTCCTAACATTCATAGTAAGTGCCAGCGAGCATTCTCTGGATCTCAGTTGAAGGGAGGCTTCTGTGATGTCGACTTTTCATGTGATGACACCAGGTGACTCTGGCCTTGTGTCTGTGTTATTTTCTCTCCCAGGTGATCTGCTGGAAAGTTTCTGAAACCAGCACTGAATTTTCTCTATCATGACAAAGGCCTGCATAGCCATCTGTGTGTCTCCTGCAAAGATAGAGCACATAGGGTTTTTCTGTAATTTTCAAAGATTATCGAGTCGTCTCCTTAACAGGACCTAATAGACGTTTGCCAAATGGGTTGTGTGTCATCGCTTCGCTTACAACTATTCCCGGCATTTAGGCTATGTAAAGTCAAAGCTTCAGTCTGTTTCGATCGTAATAATTTTTGATTTATTGTATATTTTACTTGTTCTTTCTTTCTTTGTTGCTTGCTTGCTTGTCTTTGCTGAGTCTTTCCTGTTCTTCCTTTCCTTCCTTCCTTCCCTTTTCTTCCTTTCTTCCTTCCTTCCTTCCTTCCTTCCTTCCTTCCTTCCTTCCTTCCTTCCTTTTTTTTTTTTTTTTTTTTTTTTCTTTGCGATGTTTTGCAAGTGTGACTGAATGAAGCAATGACATATTGGCGATTTTTCCATACCTTGCCCTTGTTGTGGTCCATCACCACACCTGCATCCACCGTGTTGTCAGAAAGGTTCTCAAGCGCCTCCTTCTGGCGACGTGCCTCAAGTTACACTTACCAAGTCTGAGGTTCTCGATTCCTTCTGCCCACTCTTCAGCTCATTAGGCTTATAAGGAATTAAAAGGAATTTCTGGGCTGGAGAGAATCCTCAGGGCTTAAGGCGCCTGGCTTCTAACCCTAAGAACACTGGTTCAAATCCTGAGGGGGTTTCAATCTCCAGGTCCCACGTTTAGACAGATGCAAAGTTACGCAAGGGTGCAATGCCTCACTTGGCCACGAGGCGGCGCGCACATCTTGATTTCGTGCACAGCAGCTGAGACACTGCCTGCCCGCCCATTTCTCACACTCCACCAGGTCTGCTGGGTTACCAGAAGTGTGTGTGAGCCTCAGGCAGAGAGGGCGCTCAAAACTCCTACTGAATATCTTCAAACCTCTGTCAGTTCTGGAGGTCCCGGACAGATGTGAGCAGATGACTCAGGTGCTTGTCGCGAGAGCCCGTTTTTCTCCCACGCAGAGAGTCCCTGGAACACCCAGGCCTTCTCCTGGCCCGTCCGGCTCCAGAGATTCTCTAACCTCGGGTGAACGCGTCGCGGTCACCCGAGGTTAGAGAATCTGCTCTCGTCCAAAAAACGCTCCAAATGGCCGCCTGAGTTTGGACTGCTGAGCAGGGGACAGGCGGAGAGCGGAAGGGTCTTTTTGGAAATGGAGCGATATCTTACATTTCATGCCATCACTCTTAGTTACGAGCCTACCGGAAGGGGGATGTCTGAAAAATGAACAAACAGGTCACAGAGTGTGTTTTCCTAGGAATGAATGGCCCAGCCTAAGGAGATCGTGGAGGGCTGATGGGAAAGGGCCTCGAGGAGTTAGAAGCCGGCCGCTAGAGACCAAGGCCCTGCTTGAAATACTCAGGTAGAGATTTAAAAATCTTCCCGGGGCTCTGAGTCCAATTACTTGGACCACTGTCTCGCCTGTCATTGTTGTTGATGACGAGAGGGACTCAGGTTTTCTGAAGTGAGAGGGTGGGTGTCGGTGCAGGATCCTGGCAGGAGAGTGAGAACTCCGTGAGGTGCGAGGAACAGTGTTTTTTTACTGCCCGCTCACCCAGAATATATACACATATGAATATATATTTTTAATTAGATATAAACTTATATGTAAATGGATGAGTTCATATATGAATATACATGGAAATTTATATATATATATTAGCTATATAAATATATATATTTATATATTTACATATATGACATGTATAAAATATAATTACATGTATTATACATTTTTTACGTTATTTATAATACATAATACATACATATACAAATATATATAATTATATGTGAATTATATAAATTTTTATATATATCTCAGTAGGATTAGGTTTAAGGCCATATGTAAATGTGTATCCATCAACACAGAAACACACACACACACACACACACACACATATACATATACATACATACATACATACATACATACATACATACATACATACATACATACATACATAATTTTTGGAGGGGGTACGAGGTAGCAATGGCTGTAGCCCAGGCTAACACAGAATTCACTGTGGCGTGTCAGGCTGGCCTTGAACTTCCAGCCAAACCCTTATAAATTGTACTTATTCACAACTGGTTTCCTGGAAAAGTTAGAATAACCTCTAAGAAGTGTCAATCTCGGAATTAAATCCTTCTAATGTCCTAACATTCATAGTAAGTGCCAGCGAGCATTCTCTGGATCTCAGTTGAAGGGAGGCTTCTGTGATGTCGACTTTTCATGTGATGACACCAGGTGACTCTGGCCTTGTGTCTGTGTTTTTTTTCTCCCAGGTGATCTGCTGGAAAGTTTCTGAAACCAGCACTGAATTTTCTCTATCATGACAAAGGCCTGCATAGCCATCTGTGTGTCTCCTGCAAAGATAGAGCACATAGGGTTTTTCTGTAATTTTCAAAGATTATCGAGTCGTCTCCTTAACAGGACCTAATAGACGTTTGCCAAATGGGTTGTGTGTCATCGCTTCGCTTACAACTATTCCCGGCATTTAGGCTATGTAAAGTCAAAGCTTCAGTCTGTTTGATAATCGTAATTCTTTTGATTTATTGTATATTTTTTGTTTTTCTTTTTCTTTCTCTGTTGCTTGCTTGCTTGAGTCTTTGCTGTCTGTCCTTCTTCCTTCCTTTCCTTTCCTTTCTTCCTTTCCTTTCCTTTCTTCTTTCTTTCCTTCCTTCCTTCCTTCCTTCCTTTATTTTTTTTTTTTTTTTTTTGTTATTTTTGTCTTTGCGATGTTTTGCAAGTGTGACTGAATGAAGCAATGACATATTGGCGATTTTTCCATACCTTGCCCTTGTTGTGGTCCATCACCACACCTGCATCCACCGTGTTGTCAGGAAGGTTCTCAAGCGCCTCCTTCTGGCTTCTGACCGTGCCTCAAGGTACACTTACTAGTCTGAGTCTGAGGTTCTCCATTCCTTCTGCCCACTCTTCAGCTCATTAGGCTTATAAGGAATTAAAAGGAATTTCTGGGCTGGAGAGAATCAGGGCTTTAAGGCGCCTGGCTTCTAACCCTAAGAACACTGGTTCAAATCCTGAGGGGGTTTCAATCTCCAGGTCCCACGTTTAGACAGATGCAAAGTTACGCAGGGGGTGCAATGCCTCACTTGGCCACGAGGCGGCGCGCACATCTTGATTTTCGTGCACAGCAGCTGAGACACTGCCTGCCCGCCCATTTCTCACACTCCACCAGGTCTGCTGGGTTACCAGAAGTGTGAGCCTCAGGCAGAGAGGGCGCTCAAAACTCCTACTGAATATCTTCAAACCTCTGTCAGTTCTGGAGGTCCCGGACAGATGTGAGCAGATGACTCAGGTGCTTGTCGCGAGCCCCGTTTTTCTCCCACGCAGAGAGTCCCTGGAACACCCAGGCCTTCTCCTGGCCCGTCCGGCTCCCAGATTCTCTAACCTCGGGGGGTGACGCGCGCGGTCACCGCGGTCACCCGAGGTTAGAGAATCTGCTGCAAAAAAAAAAAAAAAACGCTCCAAATGGCCGCCTGAGTTTGGACTGCTGAGCCAGGGGACAGGCGGAGAGCGGAAGGTCTTTTTGGAAATGGAGCGATATCTTACATTTCATGCCATCACTCTTAGTTACGAGCCTACCCGGAAGGGGGATGTCTGAAAAATGAACAAACAGGTCACAGAGTGTGTGTTTTCCTAGGAATGGCCCAGCCTAACTAAGGAGATCGTGGAGGGCTGATGGGAAAGGGCCTCGAGGAGTTAGAAGCCGGCCGCTAGAGACCAAGGCCCTGCTTGAAATACTCAGGTAGAGAGATTTAAAAATCTTCCGGGGCTCTGAGTCCAATTACTTGGACCACTGTCTCGCCTGTCATTGTTGTTGATGACGAGAGGGACTCAGGTTTTCTGAAGTGAGAGCTCGGGTGTCGGTGCAGGATCCTGGCAGGAGAGTGAGAACTCCGTGAGGTGCGAGGAACAGTGTTTGTTTTTACTGCCCGCTCACCCAGAATATATACACATATGATATATATTTTTTAATTATATATAATATGTTATATGTAAATGTATGAGTCATATATATGAATATACATGGAAATTTATACATATATTAGATATATAAATATATGTTATATATTTACATATATGACATGTATAAAATATAATTACATGTATTTTACATTTTTATACGTTATTTATAATACATATATACATACATATACAAATATATATAATTATATGTGAATTATATAAATTTTTATATATATCTCAGTAGGATTAGGTTTAAGGCCATATGTAAATGTGTATCCATCAACACAGAAACACACACACACACACACACACACACACACACATACATATATACATACATACATACATACATACATACATACATACATACATACATACATACATATTTTTTTGGGGGTACAAGGTAGCAATGGCTGTAGCCGGGCTAACACAGAATTCACTGTGGCGTGTCAGGCTGGCCTTGAACTTCCAGCCAAACCCTTATAAATTGTACTTATTCACAACTGGTTTCCTGGAAAAGTTAGAATAACTCTAAGAAGTGTCAATCTCAGAATTAAATCCTTCTAATGTCCTAACATTCATAGTAAGTGCCAGCGAGCATTCTCTGGATCTCAGTTGAAGGGAGGCTTCTGTGATGTCGACTTTTCATGTGATGACACCAGGTGACTCTGGCCTTGTGTCTGTGTTATTTTCTCTCCCAGGTGATCTGCTGGAAAGTTTCTGAAACCAGCACTGAATTTTCTCTATCATGACAAAGGCCTGCATAGCCATCTGTGTGTCTCCTGCAAAGATAGAGCACATAGGGTTTTTCTGTAATTTTCAAAGATTATCGAGTCGTCTCCTTAACAGGACCTAATAGACGTTTGCCAAATGGGTTGTGTGTCATCGCTTCGCTTACAACTATTCCCGGCATTTAGGCTATGTAAAGTCAAAGCTTCAGTCTGTTTCGATCGTAATTCTTTTGATTTATTGTATATTTTACTTGTTCTTTCTTTCTCTGTTGCTTGCTTGCTTGAGTCTTTGCTGCTTGTCCTTCTTCCTTCTTTCTTTCTTTCTTCCTTCCTTTCTTTTTCTTCCTTTCCTTCCTTCCTTCCTTCCTTCCTTCCTTCCTTCCCCATTTTTTTTTGCTTTTTGTTATTTTGTTTTGCGATGATGTTTTGCAAGTGTGACTGAATGAACAATGACATATTGGCGATTTTTCCATACCTTGCCCTTGTTGTGGTCCATCACCACACCTGCATCCACCGTGTTGTCAGGAAGGTTCTCAAGCGCCTCCTTCTGGCGACTCCGTGCCTCAAGGTACACTTACCAAGTCTGAGGTTCTCGATTCCTTCTGCCCACTCTTCAGCTCATTAGGCTTATAAGGAATTAAAAGGAATTTCTGGGCTGGAGAGAATACTCAGGGCTTAAGGCGCCTGGCTTCTAACCCTAAGAACACTGGTTCAAATCCTGAGGGGGGTTTCAATCTCCAGGTCCCACGTTTAGACAGATGCAAAAAGTTACGGGTGGGTGCAATGCCTCCTTGGCCACGAGGGGGCGCGCACATCTTGATTTCGTGCACAGCAGCTGAGACACTGCCTGCCCGCCCATCTCTCACACTCCACCAGGTCTGCTGGGTTACCAAGTGTGAGCCTCAGGCAGAGAGGGCGCTCAAAACTCCTACTGAATATCTTCAAACCTCTGTCAGTTCTGGAGGTCCCAGACAGATGTGAGCAGATGACTCAGGTGCTTGTCGCGAGCCCGTTTTTTTCTCCCACGCAGAGAGTCCCTGGAACACCCAGGCCTTCTTCTGGCCTGGCCCGTCCGGCTCCAGATTCTCTAACCTCGGGTGAACGCGTCGCGGTCACCCGAGGTTAGAGAATCTGCTCAAAAAAAAAACGCTCCAAATGGCCGCCTGAGTTTGGACTGCTGAGCCAGGGGACAGGCGGAGAGCGGAAGGGTCTTTTTGGAAATGGAGCGATATCTTACATTTCATGCCATCACTCTTAGTTACGAGCCTACCGGAAGGGGGATGTCTGAAAAATGAACAAACAGGTCACAGAGTGTGTGTTTTCCTAGGAATGGCCCAGCCTAACTAAGGAGATCGTGGACGGCTGATGGGAAAGGGCCTCGAGGAGTTAGAAGCCGGCCGCTAGAGACCAAGGCCCTGCTTGAAATACTCAGGTAGAGAGATAAAAAAAAATCTTCCCGGGGCTCTGAGTCCAATTACTTGGACCACTGTCTCTGCCTGTTGTTGTTGATGATGAGAGGGACTCAGGTTTTCTGAAGTGAGCTCGGGTGTCGGTGCAGGATCCTGGCAGGAGAGTGAGAACTCCGTGAGGTGCGAGGAACAGTTCTTTCTTTTTTGCCCGCTCACCCAGAATATATACACATATGAATATATATTTTAATTATATATAAACTTATATGTAAATGGATGAGTTCATATATGAATATACATGGAAATTTATACATATATTAGATATATAAATATATGTTATATATTTACATATATGACATATAAAAAAAATTAATTACATGTACATTTTATTTTTTTTTATTTATAATACATAATACATACATATACTAATATATATATATTATATATGTGAATTATATAAATTTTTATATATATCTCAGTAGGATTAGGTTTAAGGCCATATGTAAATGTGTATCCATCAACACAGACATACACACACACACACACACACACACACACACACATACATACATACATACATACATACATACATACATACATACATACATACATACATACATAATTTTTGGGGGGGGGTACAAGGTAGCAATGGCTGTAGCCGGGCTAACACAGAATTCACTGTGGCGTGTCAGGCTGGCCTTGAACTTCCAGCCAAACCCTTATAAATTGTACTTATTCACAACTGGTTTCCTGGAAAAGTTAGAATAACCTCTAAGAAGTGTCAATCTCAGAATTAAATCCTTCTAATGTCCTAACATTCATAGTAAGTGCCAGCGAGCATTCTCTGGATCTCAGTTGAAGGGAGGCTTCTGTGATGTCGACTTTTCATGTGATGACACCAGGTGACTCTGGCCTTGTGTCTGTGTTATTTTCTTCTCCCAGGTGATCTGCTGGAAAGTTTCTGAAACCAGCACTTTTTTTCTCTATCATGACAAAGGCCTGCATAGCCATCTGTGTGTCTCCTGCAAAGATAGAGCACATAGGGGTTTTTCTGTAATTTTCAAAGATTATCGAGTCGTCTCCTTAACAGGACCTAATAGACGTTTGCCAAATGGGTTGTGTGTCATCGCTTCGCTTACAACTATTCCCGGCATTTAGGCTATGTAAAGTCAAAGTCAAAGTCTGTCTGTTCGATCGTAATTATTTTGATTTATTGTATATTTTTTTTTCTTTCTTTCTCTGTTTGCTTGCTTGCTTGAGTCTTTGCTGTCTTCCTTCCTTCTTCCTTCCTTTCCTTTCTTCCTTCCTTTCTTTTCTTCCTTCCTTCCTTCCTTCCTTCCTTCCTTCCTTCCCTTTTTTTTTTTTTTTTTTTTTTGTTATTTTGTCTTTGCGATGTTTTGCAAGTGTGACTGAATGAAGCAATGACATATTGGCGATTTTTTCCATACCTTGCCCTTGTTGTGGTCCATCACCACACCTGCATCCGTGTTGTTGTCAGGAAGGTTTCTCAAGCGCCTCCTTCTGGCGACTCCGTGCCTCAAGGTACACTTTCCAAGTCTGAGGTTCTCGATTCCTTCTGCCCACTCTTCAGCTCATTAGGCTTATAAGGAATTAAAAGGAATTTCTGGGCTGGAGAGAATACTCAGGGCTTAAGGCGCCTGGCTTCTAACCCTAAGAACACTGGTTCAAATCCTGAGGGGGGTTTCAATCTCCAGGTCCCACGTTTAGACAGATGCAAAGTTACGCAAGGGTGGGTGCAATGCCTCACCACACAGGGGCGCGCACATCTTGATTTCGTGCACAGCAGCTGAGACACTGCCTGCCCGCCCATTTCTCACACTCCACCAGGTCTGCTGGGTTACCAGAAGTGTGAGCCTCAGGCAGAGAGGGCGCTCAAAACTCCTACTGAATATCTTCAAACCTCTGTCAGTTCTGGAGGTCCCAGACAGATGTGAGCAGATGACTCAGGTGCTTGTCGCGAGCCCTTTTTTTCTCCCACGCAGAGAGTCCCTGGAACACCCAGGCCTTCTCCTGGGCCCGTCCGGCTCCAGATTCTCTAACCTCGGGTGAACGCGTCGCGGTCGAGGTTAGAGAATCTGCTCCAAAAAAAAAACGCTCCAAATGGCCGCCTGAGTTTGGACTGCTGAGCCAGGGGACAGGCGGAGAGCGGAAGGGTCTTTTTTTGGAAATGGAGCGATATCTTACATTTCATGCCATCACTTAGTTACGAGCCTACGGAAGGGGATGTCTGAAAAATGAACAAACAGGTCACAGAGTGTGTGTTTTCCTAGGAATGGCCCCTAGCCTAGGAGATCGTGGAGGGCTGATGGGAAAGGGCCTCGAGGAGTTAGAAGCCGGCCGCTAGAGACCAAGGCCCTGCTTTGAAATACTAAGGTAGAGAGATTTAAAAAAATCTTCCGGGGGCTCTGAGTCCAATTACTTGGACCACTGTCTCGCCTGTCATTGTTGTTGATGACGAGAGGGACTCAGGTTTTCTGAAGTGAGCTCGGGTGTCGGTGCAGGAGTGAGAACTCCGTGAGGTGCGAGGAACAGTGTTCTTTTACTGCCCGCTCACCCAGAATATATATGAATATATGAATTTATATTTTATTAATTATATATAAACTTAAATGTAAATGTATGATATTCATATATGAATATATGGAAATTTATATTATATATTATATATATATATATATATATATATATTTACATATATGACATGTATAAAATATAATTACATGTATTTTACATTTTTATACGTTATTTATATACATAATACATACATATAATAATATATATAATTATATGTGAATTATATAAATTTTTATATATATCTCAGTAGGATTAGGTTTAAGGCCATATGTAAATGTGTATCCATCAACACAGAAAATACACACACACACACACACACACACATACATACACATACACATACATACATACATACATACATACATACATACATACATACATACATACATAATTTTGGGGGGGTACATGAGGTAGCAATGGCTGTAGCCGGGCTAACACAGAATTCACTGTGGCGTGTCAGGCTGGCCTTGAACTTCCAGCCAAACCCTTATAAATTGTACTTATTCACAACTGGTTTCCTGGAAAAGTTAGAATAACCTCTAAGAAGTGTCAATCTCAGAATTAAATCCTTCTAATGTCCTAACATTCATAGTAAGTGCCAGAGCATTCTCTGGATCTCAGTTGAAGGGAGGCTTCTGTGATGTCGACTTTTTGTGATGATGACACCAGGTGACTCTGGCCTTGTGTCTGTGTTATTTTCTCTCCCAGGTGATCTGCTGGAAAGTTTCTGAAACCAGCACTGAATTTTCTCTATCATGAAAAAGGCCTGCATAGCCATCTGTGTGTCTCCTGCAAAGATAGAGCACATAGGGTTTTTCTGTAATTTTCAAAGATTATCGAGTCGTCTCCTTAACAGGACCTAATAGACGTTTGCCAAATGGGTTGTGTGTCATCGCTTACAACTATTACAACTATTCCCGGCATTTAGGCTATGTAAAGTCAAAGCTTCAGTCTGTTTCGATAATTAATTCATTTGATTTATTGTATATTTTGTTTTTTCTTTCTTTCTCTGTTGCTTGCTTGCTTTGTCTTTGCTGTCCTTCTGTCTTCCTTCCTTTCCTTCCTTTCTTCCTTCCTTTCTTCCTTCCTTCCTTTTCCTTCCTTCCTTCCTTTCCTTCCTTCCTTGTTTTTTGTTTTTTTTTTGTTATTTTGTCTTTGCGATGTTTTGCAAGTGTGACTGAATGAAGAAATGACATATTGGCGATTTTTCCATATACCTTGCCCTTGTTGTGGTCCATCACCACACCTGCATCCACCGTGTTGTCAGGAAGGTTCTCAAGCGCCTCCTTCTGGCGACTCCGTGCCTCAAGGTACACTTTCCAAGTCTGAGGTTCTCGATTCCTTCTGCCCACTCTTCAGCTCATAAGGCTTATAAGGAATTAAAAGGAATTTCTGGGCTGAGAGAGAATACTCAGGGCTTAAGGCGCCTGGCTTCTAACCCTAAGAACACTGGTTCAAATCCTGGGGGGGTTTCAGTCTCCAGGTCCCACGTTTAGACAGATGCAAAGTTACGGTGGTGGGTGCAATGCCTCACTTGGACACGAGGCGGCGCGCACATCTTGATTTCGTGCACAGCAGCTGAGACACTGCCTGCCCGCCCATTTCTCACACTCCACCAGGTCTGCTGGGTTACCAGAAGTGTGAGCCTCAGGCAGAGAGGGCGCTCAAAACTCCTACTGAATATCTTCAAACCTCTGTCAGTTCTGGAGGTCCCAGACAGATGTGAGCAGATGACTCAGGTGCTTGTCAGGAGCCCCGTTTTTTTTCCCACGCAGAGAGTCCCTGGAACCCCCAGGCCTTCTCCTGGCCGTCCGGCTCCAGATTCTCTAACCTCGGGTGAACGCGTCGCGGTCACCCGAGGTTAGAGAATCTGCTCGTTCCAAAAAAAACGCTCCAAATGGCCGCCTGAGTTTGGACTGCTGAGCCAGGGGACAGGCGGAGAGCGGAAGGGTCTTTTTGGAAATGGAGCGATATCTTACATTTCATGCCATCACTCTTAGTTACGAGCCTACCGGAAGGGGGATGTCTGAAAAATGAACAAACAGGTCACAGAGTGTGTGTTTTTCCTAGGAATGGCCCAGCCTAACTAAGGAGATCGTGGACGGCTGATGGGAAAGGGCCTCGAGGAGTTAGAAGCCGGCCGCTAGAGACCAAGGCCCTGCTTGAAATACTCAGGTAGAGAGATTTAAAAATCTTCCCGGGGCTCTGAGTCCAATTACTTGGACCACTGTCTCGCCTGTCATTGTTGTTGATGACGAGAGGGACTCAGGTTTCTGAAGTGAGCTCGGGTGTCGGTGCAGGATCCTGGCAGGAGAGTGAGAACTCCGTGAGGTGCGAGGAACAGTGTTCTTTTACTGCCCGCTCACCCAGAATATATACACATATGAATATATATTTTAATTAATTAACATATAAACTTATATGTAAATGGATGAGTTCATATATATATGAAATATATATACATTTATATATATTATATATAGATATATAAATATATATATATATATATAAATATATGATAAATGTATAAATATATTACATATATTTACATTTTTACGTTATTATATATATATATAATACATACATATATAATATATATATTATGTGAATTATATAAATTTTTATATATATCTCAGTAGGATTAGGTTTAAGGCCATATGTAAATGTGTATCCATCAACACAGAAACATACACACACACACACACACATACACACATACACATACACATACATACATACATACATACATACATACATACATACATACATACATACATAATTTTTGGAGGGGTACAAGGTAGCAATGGCTGTAGCCGGGCTAACACAGAATTCACTGTGGCGTGTCAGGCTGGCCTTGAACTTCCAGCCAAACCCTTATAAATTGTACTTATTCACAACTGGTTTCCTGGAAAAGTTAGAATAACCTCTAAGAAGTGTCAATCTCTCAGAATTAAATCCTTCTAATGTCCTAACATTCATAGTAAGTGCCAGCGAGCATTCTCTGGATCTCAGTTGAAGGGAGGCTTCTGTGATGTCGACTTTCGATGATGTGATGACACCAGGTGACTCTGTCCTTGTGTCTGTGTTTTTTCTCTCCCCCAGGTGATCTGCTGGAAAGTTTCTGAAACCAGCACTGAATTTTCTCTATCATGAAAAAGGCCTGCATAGCCATCTGTGTGTCTCCTGCAAAGATAGAGCACATAGGGTTTTTCTGTAATTTTCAAAGATTATCGAGTCGTCTCCTTAACAGGACCTAATAGTTTGCCAAAAATGGGTTGTGTGTCATCGCTTACAACTTACAACTATTCCCGGCATTTAGGCTATGTAAAGTCAAAGCTTCAGTCTGTTTCGATCGTAATTTTTTGATTTATTGTATATTTAGTTTTTCTTTCTTTCTCTGTTGCTTGCTTGCTTGAGTCTTTGCTGTCTGTCCTTCTTCCTTCCTTTCCTTTCTTCCCTTTCCTTTTCTTTCCTTCCTTCCTTCCTTCCTTCCTTCCTTCCTTCCTTCCTTCCTTTTTTTTTTTTTTTTTTTTTTTTTTTTTTTTTGTTTTGCAAGATGTTTTGCAAGTGTGACTGAATGAAGAAATGACATATTGGCGATTTTTCCATACCTTGCCCTTGTTGTGGTCCATCACCACACCTGCATCCACCGTGTTGTCAGGAAGGTTCTCAAGCGCCTCCTTCTGGCGACTCCGTGCCTCAAGGTACACTTTCCAAGTCTGAGGTTCTCGATTCCTTCTGCCCACTCTTCAGCTCATTAGGCTTATAAGGAGGAAAAAAAGGAATTTCTGGGCTGGAGAGAATACTCAGGGGTTAAGGCGCCTGGCTTCTAACCCTAAGAACACTGGTTCAAATCCTGGGGGGGGTTTCAGTCTCCAGGTCCCACGTTTAGTCAGATGCAAAGTTACGCAAGGGTGCAATGCCTCACTTGGACACAGGGGGCGCGCACATCTTGATTTCGTGCACAGCAGCAGCAGCTGAGACACTGCCTGCCCGCCCATCTCTCACACTCCACCAGGTCTGTCTGCTGGGTTACCAGAAGTGTGAGCCTCACTCAGGCAGAAAGGGCGCTCAAAACTCCTACTGAATATCTTAAAACCTCTGTCAGTTCTGGAGGTCCCAGACAGATGTGAGCAGATGACTCAGGTGCTTGTCGGGCCCCGTTTTTCTCCCACGCAGAGAGTCCCTGGAACACCAGGGCCTTCTCCTGGCCCGTCCGGCTCCAGATTCTCTAACCTCGGTGGGTGAACGCGTCGCGGTCACCGAGGTTAGAGAATCTGCTCGTTCCCAAAAAAAACGCTCCAAATGGCCGCCTGAGTTTGGACTGCTGAGCAGGGGACAGGCGGAGAGCGGAAGGGTCTTTTTGGAAAATGGAGCGATATCTTACATTTCATGCCATCACTCTTAGTTACGAGCCTACCGGAAGGGGGATGTCTGAAAAATGAACAAACAGGTCACAGAGTGTGTGTTTTCCTAGGAATGGCCCAGCCTAACTAAGGAGATCGTGGAGGGCTGATGGGAAAGGGCCTCGAGGAGTTAGAAGCCGGCCGCTAGAGACCAAGGCCCTGCTTGAAATACTCAGGTAGAGAGATTAAAAAAAATCTTCCTGGGGCTCTGAGTCCAATTACTTGGACCACTGTCTCGCCTGTCATTGTTGTTGATGACGAGAGGGACTCAGGTTTTCTGAAGTGAGCTCGGGTGTCGGTGCAGGATCCTGGAAGGAGAGTGAGAACTCCGTGAGAACGAGTGAACAGTGTTTTTTACTGCCCGCTCACCCAGAATATATACACATATGAATATATATTTATTAATTATATATAAACTTATATGTAAATGTATGAGTTCATATATGAATATACATGGAAATTTATACATATATTAGATATATAAATATATGTTATATATTTACATATATGATATGTATAAAATATAATTACATGTATTTTACATTTTTATACGTTATTTATAATACATAATACATATATATAAAATATATATAATTATTATAGGTGAATGTATATAATTTTTTTATATATATCTCAGTTTATTTTAGTTTTATGTAAATGCCATATGTAAATGTGTATCCATCAACACAGAAACACACACACACACACACACACACACACACACATACACATACATACATACACATACATACATACATACATACATACATACATAATTTTTGGAGGGGGTACAAGGTAGCAATGGCTGTAGCCGGGCTAACACAGAATTCACTGTGGCATCTCAGGCTGGCCTTGAACTTCCAGCCAAACCCTTATAACATGTACTTATTCACAACTGGTTTCCTGGAAAAGTTAGAATAACTCTAAGAAGTGTCTCAGAAGAATTAAATCCTTCTAATGTAACTAACATCATAGTAAGTGCCAGCGAGCATTCTCTGGATCTCAGTTGAAGGGAGGCTTCTGTGATGTCGACTTTTCATGTGATGACACCAGGTGACTCTGTCCTTGTGTCTGTGTTATTTTCTTTCCCAGGTGATCTGCTGGAAAGTTTCTGAAACCAGCACTTTTTTCTCTATCATGACAAAGGCCTGCATAGCCATCTGTGTGTCTCCTGCAAAGATAGAGCACATAGGGTTTTTCTGTAATTTTCAAAGATTATCGAGTCGTCTCCTTAGCAGGACCTAATAGACGTTTGCCAAATGGGTTGTGTGTCATCGCTTCGCTTACAACTATATTCCCGGCATTTAGGCTATGTAAAGTCAAAGCTTCAGTCTGTTTCGATAATTAATTCATTTGATTTATTGTATATTTTAGTTTTTCTTTCTTTCTCTGTTGCTTGCTTGCTTGAGTCTTTTTCTGTCCTTCTTTCCTTCCTTTCTTCCTTTCCTTCCTTTCCTTTCTTCCTTCCTTCTTCCTTCCTTCCTTCCTTCCTTCCTTCCTTCCTTCCTTCCTTCCCTTTTTTTGCTTTTTGTTATTTTGTCTTTGCGATGTTTTGCAAGTGTGACTGAATGAAGAAATGACATATTGGCGATTTTTCCATACCTTGCCCTTGTTGTGGTCCATCACCACACACCACACCTGCATCCACCGTGTTGTCAGGAAGGTTCTCAAGCGCCTCCTTCTGGCGACTCCGTGCCTCAAGGTACACTTTCCAAGTCTGAGGTTCTCGATTCCTTCTGCCCACTCTTCAGCTCATAAGGCTTATAAGGAATTAAAGGGAATTTCTGGGCTGGAGAGAATACTCAGGGGTTAAGGCGCCTGGCTTCTAACCCTAAGAACACTGGTTCAAATCCTGTCTGGGGTTTCAGTCTCCAGGTCCCACGTTTAGTCAGATGCAAAGTTTACGGGTGGGTGCAATGCCTCACTTGGACACAAGGGGGCGCGCACATCTTGATTTCGTGCACAGCAGCTGAGACACTGCCTGCCCGCCCATCTCACACACTCCACCAGGTCTGCTGGGTTAGAAGTGTGAGCCTCACTCAGGCAGAAAAGGCGCTCAAAACTCCTACTGAATATCTTAAAACCTCTGTCAGTTCTGGAGGTCCCAGACAGATGTGAGCAGATGACTCAGGTGCTTGTGGGAGCCCCGTTTTTTTCCCACGCAGAGAGTCCCTGGAACACCAGGCCCTCTCTCCTGGCCCGTCAGGCTCCAGATTCTCTAACCTCGGGTGAACGCGTCGCGGTCACCCGAGGTTAGAGAATCTGCTCGTTCAAAAAACGCTCCAAATGGCCGCCTGAGTTTGGACTGCTGAGCCAGGGGACAGGCGGGAGAGCGGAAGGGTCTTTTTGGAAATGGAGCGATATCTTACATTTCATGCCATCACTCTTAGTTACGAGCCTACCGGAAGGGGGATGTCTGAAAAATGAACAAACAGGTCACAGAGTGTGTGTTTTCCTAGGAATGGCCCAGCCTAACTAAGGAGATCGTGGACGGCTGATGGGAAAGGGCCTCGAGGAGTTAGAAGCCGGCCGCTAGAGACCAAGGCCCTGCTTGAAATAGGTAGAGGTAGAGATTTAAAAATCTTCCCGGGGCTCTGAGTCCAATTACTTGGACCACTGTCTCGCCTGTCATTGTTGTTGATGACGAGGGACTCAGGTTTTCTGTGAGTGAGCAGTGCAGGTGTCGGTGCAGGATCCTGGAAGGAGTGAGAACTCCGTGAGGTGCGAGGAACAGTTGTTTTTTTTACCCGCTCACCCAGAGAATATACACATATGAATATATATTTAAATTATATATAAACTTATATTAAATAAATGTCTTATATCATAAATATATACAAGTTATATATATATATACATGGAAATTATATATATATATTATATATATATAAATATATGTTATATATTTACATATATGATATTATAAAATATATTACATTTTTTTAGATTTTTTATACGTTATTTATAATATATAATATACATATATAATATATATAATTATAGGTGAATATATATAAATTTTTATATATATCTCAGTAGGTTTTAGGTTTAAGGCCATATGTAAATATCCATCCATCAACACAGAAACACACACACACACACACACACACACACACACACATACATACATACATACATACATACATACATACATACATACATACACATACATAATTTTTTGGAGGGGGTAAGGTAGCAGGTAGCAATGGCTGTAGCCCGGGCTAACACAGAATTCACTGTGGCATCTCAGGCTGGCCTTGAACTTCCAGCCAAACCCTTATAATTGTATGTACTTATTCACAATTGGTTTCCTGGAAAAGTTAGAATAACTCTAAGAAGTGTCAATCTCAGAATTAAATCCTTCTAATGTCCTAACATTCATAGTAAGTGCCAGCGAGCATTCTCTGGATCTCAGTTGAAGGGAGGCTTCTGTGATGTCGACTTTTCATGTGATGACACCATGTGACTCTGTCCTTGTGTCTGTGTTATTTTTTCTTTCCCAGGTGATCTGCTGGAAAGTTTCTGAAACCAGCACTGAATTTTCTCTATCATGACAAAGGCCTGCATAGCCATCTGTGTGTCTCCTGCAAAGATAGAGCACATAGGGTTTTTCTGTAATTTTCAAAGATTATCGAGTCGTCTCCTTAGCAGGACCTAATAGACGTTTGCCAAATGGGTTGTGTGTGTCATCGCTTCGCTTACAACTATTCCCGGCATTTAGGCTATGTAAAGTCAAAAGTCAAAGCTTCAGTCTGTTTTCATTTGATTCATTGTAATTAGTTTTTTTTGATTTATTGTATTTTTTTTTTTTTTTCTTTCTTTCTCTGTTGCTTGCTTCTCTGAGTCTTTGCTGTCTTCCTTCTTCCTTCCTTTCCTTCCTTCCTTCCTTTTCCTTTCCTTCCTTCCTTCCTTCCTTCCTTCCTTCCTTCCTTCCTTCCTTCCGTTTTTTTTTTTTTTTTGTTATTTTGGCTTTGCGATGTTTTGCAAGTGTGACTGAATGAAGAAATGACATATTGGCGATTTTTCCATACCTTGCCCTTGTTGTGGTCCATCACCACACCTGCATCCACCGTGTTGTCAGGAAGGTTCTCAAGCGCCTCCTTCTGGCGACTCCGTGCCTCAAGGTACACTTTCCAAGTCTGAGGTTCTCGATTCCTTCTGCCCACTCTTCAGCTCATAAGGCTTATAAGGAATTAAAAGGAATTTCTGGGCTGGAGAGAGAGAATACTCAGGGGGGTTAATGCGCCTGGGCTCTCTAACCCTAAGAACACTGGTTCAAATCCTGGGGGTTTCAGTCTCCAGGTGCCACGTTTAGTCAGATGCAAAGTTACGCAAGGGTGCAATGCCACACTTGGAGGCAAGGGGGCATCTTGCACATCTTGATTTCGTGCACAGCAGCTGAGACACTGCCTGCCCGCCCATCTCTGACACTCCACCAGGTCTGCTGGGTTACCAGAAGTGTGAGCCTCAGGCAGAAAAGGCGCTCAAAACTCCTACTGAATATCTTCAAACCTCTGTCAGTTCTGGAGGTCCCAGACAGATGTGAGCAGATGACTCAGGTGCTTGTCGGGAGCCCCGTTTTTCTCCCACGCAGAGAGTCCCTGGAACACCCAGGCCTTCTCCTGGCCCGTCCGGCTCCAGATTCTCTAACCTCGGGTGAACGCGTCGCGGTCACCCGAGGTTAGAGAATCTGCTCGTTCAAAAAAAACGCTCCAAATGGCCGCCTGAGTTTGGACTGCTGAGCCAGGGGACAGGCGGAGAGCGGAGGGGTTTTTTTGGAAATGGAGCGATATCTTACATTTCATGCCATCACTCTTAGTTACGAGCCTACCGGAAGGGGGATGTCTGAAAAAAAAACAAACAAACAGGTCACAGTGTGTGTTTAGGAATGGCCCAGCCTAGCCTAACTAAGGAGATCGTGGAGGGCTGATGGGAAAGGGCCTCGAGGAGTTAGAAGCCGGCCGCTAGAGACCAAGGCCCTGCTTGAAATACTAAGGTAGAGAGATTTAAAAATCCGGGGGGCTCTGAGTCCAATGACTTGGACCCACTGTCATTGCCTGTCATTGTTGTTGACTCAGAGAGGGACTCAGTTTTTTCTGAAGTGAGCTCGGGGTGTCGGTGCAGGATCCTGGAAGGAGAGTGAGAACTCCGTGAGGTGCGAGGAACAGTGTTCTTTTACTGCCCGCTCACCCAGAATATATACACATATGAATATGAATAGATATTTTAATTATATATAAACTTATATGTAAATGAGTTCATATATGAATATACAATATTTATACATATATTTATATATATATATATATATATATATAAATATATGTTATATATTTACATATATATAAATTATAAAATATATTTTTTTTATTTTTTTATTTTTATTACATTATACATATAATACATAATATATACATATATAATATATATAATTATAGGTTTTATATAAATTTTTTATATATATTCAGTTAGGTTTAGGTTTATATGCCATATGTAAATCCATCAACACAGAAACACACACACACACACACACACACACACACACATACATACATACATACATACATACATACATACATACATACATACATAATTTTTGGAGGGGGTACGAGGTAGCAATGGCTGTAGCCCGGGCTAACACAGAATTCACTGTGGCATCTCAGGCTGGCCTTGAACTTCCAGCCACAGCCTTATAACATGTACTTATTCACAATTGGTTTCCTGGAAAAGTTAGAATAACTCTCTAAAGTGTCAAGTGTCAATTCAAAATTAAATCCTTCTAATGTCCTAACATTCATAGTAAGTGCCAGCGAGCATTCTCTGGATCTCAGTTGAAGGGAGGCTTCTGTGATGTCGACTTTTCATGTGATGACACCAGGTGACTCTGTCCTTGTGTCTGTGTTATTTTCTCTCCCAGGTGATCTGCTGGAAAGTTTCTGAAACCAGCACTGAATTTTCTCTATCATGACAAAGGCCTGCATAGCCATCTGTGTGTCTCCTGCAAAGATAGAGCACATAGGGTTTTTCTGTAATTTTCAAAGATTATCGAGTCATCTCCTTAGCAGGACCTAATAGACGTTTGCCAAATGGGTTGTGTGTCATCGCGCTCGCTTACAACTATTCCCGGCATTTAGGCTAAGTCAAAAGTCAAAGCTTCAGTCTGTTTCGATCGTAATTCATTTGATTTATTGTATTTTTAGTTTTTTTTCTTTTTCTTTCTTGCTTGCTTGCTTGCTTGCTTGAGTCTTTGCTGTCTGTCCTTCTTCCTTCCTTTCCTTTTCTTCCTTCCTTCCTTCCTTCTTCCTTCCTTCCTTCCTTCCTTCCTTCCTTCTTCCTTCCTTCCTTTTTTCCTTTTTTTGTTTTTTTTCTTTTTGTTATTTTGCTTTGTGATGTTTTGCAAGTGTGACTGAATGAAGAAATGACATATTGGCGATTTTTCCATGTTGTTGCCCTTGTTGTGGTCCATCACCCACCTGCATCCACCGTGTTGTCAGGAAGGTTCTCTGGCGCCTCCTTCTGGCGACTCCGTGCCTCAAGGTACACTTTCCAAGTCTGAGGTTCTCGATTCCTTCTGCCCACTCTTCAGCTCATAAGGCTTATAAGGAATTAAAGGGAATTTCTGGGCTGGAGAGAATACTCAGGGGTTAATGCGCCTGGCTTCTAACCCTAAGAACACTGGTTCAAATCCTGAGTGGGATTTCAGTCTCCAGGTGCCACGTTTAGTCAGATGCAAAGTTACGCAAGGGTGCAATGCCGCACTTGGACACAGGGGGCGCGCACATCTTGATTTCGTGCACAGCAGCTGAGACACTGCCGCCCCGCCCATCTCCACACTCCACCAGGTCTGCTGGGTTACCAGAAGTGTGAGCCTCACTCAGGCAGAAAAGGCGCTCAAAACTCCTACTGAATATAAAAAACCTCTGTCAGTTCTGGAGGTCCAGACAGACAGATGTGAGCAGATGACTCAGGTGCTTGTCGGGAGCCCGTTTTTCTCCCACGCAGAGAGTCCCTGGAACACCAGGGCCTTCTCCTGGCCTCCAGATTCCAGATTCTCTAACCTCGGGTGAACGCGTCGCGGTCACCCGAGGTTAGAAAAAAAAAAAAAAAAAAAAACGCTCCAAATGGCCGCCTGAGTTTGGACTGCTGAGCCAGGGGGACAGGGAGAGCGGAAGGGGTTTTTGGAAATGGAGCGATATCTTACATTTCATGCCATCACTCTTAGTTACGAGCCTACCGGAAGGGGGATGTCTGAAAAATGAACAAACAGGTCACAGAGTGTGTGTTTTCCTAGGAATGGCCCAGCCCAACTAAGGAGATCGTGGTGGGGCTGATGGGAAAGGGCCTCGAGGAGTTAGAAGCCGGCCGCTAGAGACCAAGGCCCTGCTTGAAATACTAAGGTAGAGAGATTTAAAAATCTTCCGGGGCTCTGAGTCCACTTGGACCACTGTCCACTGGACCACTGTGTTGTTTCATTGTTGTTGATGACTCAGAGGGACTCAGGTTTTCTGAAGTGAGCTCGGGTGTCGGTGCAGGATCCTGGAAGGAGAGTGAGTGCGAGTGAACAGAGGAACAGTGTTCTTTTACTGCACCCAGAACCCAGACATATATATACATATGAATAGATATTTTATTAATTATATATAAACTTATATGTAAATGTATGAATATCATATATGAATATACATATTAAATTATATATATAGATATATATAAATATATGTTATATATTTACATATATGATATAATATAAAATATAATTACATGTATTATAGATTTTTATACGTTATTTATAATACATAATACATACATATACTAATATATATAATTATATGGGAATGTATATAAATTTTTATATATATCTCAGTAGGATTAGGTTTAAGGCCATATGTAAATGTGTATCCATCAACACAGAAACATACACACACACACACACACACACACACACACACACACATACATACATACACATACATACATACATACATACATACAGACATACATAATTTTTGGGGGGGGTACGAGGTAGCAATGGCTGTAGTCCGGGCTAATACAGAATTCACTGTGGCGTCTCAGGCTGGCCTTGAACTTACATCCAAAGCCTTATAACATGTACTTATTCACAATTGGTTTCCTGAAAACTTAGAATAACTTCTAAGAAGTGTCAATCTCAGAATTAAATCCTTCTAATGTCCTAACATTCATAGTAAGTGCCAGCGAGCATTCTCTGGATCTCAGTTGGGAGGCTTCTGTGATGTCGACTTTTCATGTGATGACACCATGTGACTCTGTCCTTGTGTCTGTGTTATTTTCTTTCCAGGTGATCTGCTGGAAAGTTTCTGAAACCAGCACTGAATTTTTTTCTCTATCATGACAAAGGCCTGCATAGCCATCTGTGTGTCTCCTGCAAAGATAGAGCACATAGGGTTTTTCTGTAATTTTCAAAGATTATCGAGTCGTCTCCTTAGCAGGACTAGACGTTTGCCAAATGGGTTGGGTTGTGTGTCATCGCTTACAACTATTACCGGCCCGGCCGGCATTTAAAGTCAAAGCTTCAGTCTGTTTCATCGTAATTCATTTGATTCATTGATTTTTTTGATTCATTTATTTTTTCTTTTTTCTTTCTTCTCTCTTGCTTGAGTCTTTGCTTCTGTCCTTCTTCTTTCCTGTCTTCCTTCCTTTCTTCCTTCCTTTCCTTTCCTTCCTTCCTTCCTTCCTTCCTTCCTTCCTTCCTTCCTTCCTTCCTTCCTTCCTTCCTTTTTTTTTTTTTTTTTATTTTTTTGGCTTTGCGATGTTTTGCAAGTGTGACTGAATGAAGAAATGACATATTGGCGATTTTTCCATACCTTGCCCTTGTTGTGGTCCATCACCACACCTGCATCCACCGTGTTGTCAGGAAGGTTTCAAGCAAGCGCCTCCTTCTGGCGACTCCGTGCCTCAAGGTACACTTTCCAAGTCTGAGGTTCTCCACTCCTTCTCATAAGGCTCTTCAGAATTAAAGGAATTTATAAGGAATTAAAGGGAATTTCTGGGCTGGAGAGAATACTTAGGGGTTAATGCGCCTGAACTTCTAACCCTAAGAACACTGGTCTGAATCCTGAGTGGGATTTCAGTCTCCAGGTGCCACGTTTAGTCAGATGCAAAGTTACGCAGGGGGTGCAATGCCGCACTTGGACACGCACATCGCGCACATCTTGATTTCGTGCACAGCAGCTGAGACACTGCCTGCCCCCCATCTCTGACACTCCACCCAGGCTGGGTTACCAGAAGTGTGAGCCTCACTCAGGCAGAAAAGGCGCTCAAAACTCCTACTGAATATCTTAAAACCTCTGTCAGTTCTGGAGGTCCCAGACAGATGTGATGATGACTCAGGTGCTTCGGGAGCCCCGTTTTTCTCCCCCAGAGAGTCCCTGGAACACCCAGGCCTTCTCCTGGCCCGTCGGCTCCAGATTCTCTAACCTCGGGTGAACGCGTCGCGGTCGGTCCCCCGAGGTTAGAGAATCTGCTCGTTCAAAAAAAAAACGCTCCAAATGGCCGCCTGAGTTTGGACTGCTGAGAGCAGGGGACAGGCGGTGAGCGGAAGGGTCTTTTTTTGGAAATGGAGCGATATCTTACATTTCATGCCATCACTAGTTTAGTTACGGAGCCTGTCGGAAGGGGGATGTCTGAAAAATGAACAAACAGGTCACAGAGTGTGTGTTTTCCTAGGCCCAGCCCAGCTAAGGAGATCGTGGAGGGCTGATGGGAAAGGGCCTCGAGGAGTTAGAAGCCGGCCGCTAGAGACCAAGGCCCTGCTTGAAATACTAAGGTAGAGATTTAAAAATCTTCCCGGGGCTCTGAGTCCAATTACTTGGACCACTGTCTCGCCTGTCATTGTTGTTGATGACGAGAGGGACTCAGGTTTTCTGAAGTGAGTGAGCTCGGGTGTCGGTGCAGGATCCTGGAAGGGAGTGAGAACTGGAGAGGAGAGTGAGGAACTCCGTGAGAACAGTGAGGAACAGTGTTCTTTTACTGCCACCCTCACCCATACAATATATATACATATGAATTTAAATATATAATTATTATAAAACTTATATGTAAATGTATGAGTTCATATATGAATATATATGGAAATTTATATATATATATTATATATATATAAATATATGTTATATATATATACATATATATATGTATAAAATATAATTACATGTATTTTATTTTTATACGTTATTTATAATACATAATACATATATATACAAATATATATAATTATAGGTGAATGTATATAAATTTTTATATATATCTCAATAGGATTAGGTTTAAGGCCATATGTAAATGTGTATCCATCAACACAGAAACATACACACACACACACACACACACACACACACACACATACATACACATACATACATACATACATACATACATACATACATACATACATACATACATACATTTTGGGTACAAGGTAGCAACAAGGTAGCAATGGCTGTAGCCGGGCTAACACAGAATTCACTGTGGCATCTCAGGCTGGCCTTGAACTTCCAGCCAAAGCCTTATAAATTGTACTTATTCACAATTGGTTTCCTGGAAAAGTTAGAATAACTAAGAAGTGTCAATCTCAAATTAAATCCTTCTAATGTCCTAACATACATAGTAAGTGCCAGCGAGCATTCTCTGGATCTCAGTTGAAGGGAGGCTTCTGTGATGTCGACTTTTCATGTGATGACACCATGTGACTCTGTCCTTGTGTCTGTGTTATTTTCTTTCCCAGGTGATCTGCTGGAAAGTTTCTGAAACCAGCACTGATTTTTTCTCTATCATGAAAAAGGCCTCCATAGCCATCTGTGTGTCTCCTGCAAAGATAGAGCACATAGGGTTTTTCTGTAATTTTCAAAGATTATCGAGTCGTCTCCTTAGCAGGACCTAATAGACGTTTGCCAAATGGGTTGTGTGTCATTGTGTGTCTTACAACTATTGCGCTTACAATGTAAAGTCAAAGCTTCAGCATTTAGGCTATGTAAAGTCAAAGTTTCAGTCTGTTTAATTTGTAATTCATTTTGATTCATTGTATATTTTAGTTTTTCTTTCTTTCTCTGTTGCTTGCTTTGCTTGAGTCTTTGCTCTTCTGTCCTTCTTCCTTCCTTCCTTTCTTTTCCTTTCCTTCCTTCCTTTCTTTTCTTCCTTTCCCTTTTTCCTTCCCTTCCTTTTTTCCTTCCTTTTGTTTTTTTTTTTTTTGTTATTTTGTTTTGTGATGTGACTGAATGTGACTGAATGAACAACATATGGCGATTTTTCCATACCTTGCCCTTGTTGTGGTCCATCACCACACCTGCATCCACCGTGTTGTCAGAAAGGTTCTCAAGCGCCTCCTTCTGGCGACTCCGTGCCTCAAGGTACACTTTCCAAGTCTGAGGTTCTCGATTCCTTCTGCCCACTCTTCAGCTCATAAGGCTTATAAGGAATTAAAGGGAATTTCTGGGCTGGAGAGAATACTTAGGGCTTCGCCTGCGCCTGGCTTCTAACCCTAAGAACACTGGTTCGAATCCTGATTGGGTTTCAGTCTCCAGGTGCCACGTTTAGTCAGATGCAAAGTTACGCAAGGGTGCAATGCCACACTTGGACACGGGGGGGCGCATCACATCTTGATTGCACGTGCAGCAGCACTGAGACCTGCCCTCCTGCCACTCTCCACCAGGTCTCCACCAGGTCTGCTTACCAGAAGTGTGAGCCTCACTCAGGCAGAAAAGGCGCTCAAAACTCCTACTGAATATCTTAAAACCTCTGTCAGTTCTGGAGGTCCAGAGACAGATGTGAGCAGATGACTCAGGTGCTTGTCGGGAGCCCCGTTTTTCTCCCACGCAGAGAGTCCCTGGAACACCCAGGCCTTCTCCTGGCCCGTCCGGCTCCAGATTCTCTAACCTCGGGTGAACGCGTCGCGGTCACCCGAGGTTAGAGAATCCAAAAAAAAAAAAAAAAAAACGCTCCAAATGGCCGCCTGAGTTTGGACTGCTGAGCCAGGGGACAGGCGGAGAGCGGAAGAAATTTTTGGAAATGGAGCGATATCTTACATTTCATGCCATCACTCTTAGTTACCGAAGGGGAAGGGGAATGGAAAATGAACAAAAAAATGAACAAACAGGGTGTGTTGGGTGTGTGGCCCCTAGGAATGGCCCAGCCTAACTAAGGAGATGGGTGGAGGGCTGATGGGAAGGGGTTCGAGGAGTTAGAACCAAGGCCGCTAGAGACCAAGGCCCCTGCTTGAAATACTAAGGTAGAGATTTAAAAATCTTCGGGGGGCTCTGAGTCCAATGACTTGGACCACTGTCCTGTCCTGTCATTGTTGTTGATGACGAGAGGGACTCAGGTTTTCTGAAGTGAGCTCGGGTGTCGGTGCAGGATCCTGGAAGGAGAGTGAGAACTCCGTGAGGTGCGAGGAACAGTGTTCTTTACTGCCCGCTCACCCAGAATATATACACATATGAATAGATATTTAAATTATATATAAACTTATATGTAAATGTCTGAGTTCATATATGAATATACATGGAAATTTAATATATATATATTATATATATAATATATATATATATTTATATATTTACATATTGATACATATAATTATATACATACATAAAATATGATTACATTTTTTTTTATTTTTATACGTTATTTATATATATAATACATATATATATAATATATATAATTATAGGTGAATTATATAAATTTTTATATATATCTCAATAGTTTAAGGCCAGGCCATATGTAAATGTGTATCCATCAACAGAACACACACACACACACACACACACACACACACACATACACACACACATACATACATACATACATACATACATACATACATACATACATACATACATACATAATTTTTGGGGGGGGTACAAGGTAGCAATGGCTGTAGCCGGGCTAACACAGAATTCACTGTGGCATCTCAGGCTGGCCTTGAACTTCCAGCCAAAGCCTTATAACATGTACTTATTCACAATTGGTTTCCTGGAAAAGTTAGAATAACTTCTAAGAAGTGTCAATCTCAGAATTAAATCCTTCTAATGTCTAACATCCATAGTAAGTGCCAGCATAGCATTCTCTGATCCAGCGAGGCATTCTCTGGATCTCAGTTGAGGGAGGCTTCTGTGATGTCGACTTTTCATGTGATGACACCATGTGACTCTGTCCTTGTGTCTGTGTTATTTTCTTTCCCAGGTGATCTGCTGGAAAGTTTCTGAAACCAGCACTGAATTTTCTCTATCATGAAAAAGGCCTCCATAGCCATCTGTGTGTCTCCTGCAAAGATAGAGCACATAGGGTTTTTCTGTAATTTTCAAAGATTATCGAGTCGTCTCCTTAGCAGGACCTAATAGACGTTTGCCAAATGGGTTGTGTGTCATCAACTTACGCTTACAACTTAGGCCCGGCATTTAGGCTATGTAAAGTCAAAGCTTCAGTCTGTTTCGATCGTAATTCATTTGATTCATTGTATATTTTTTTTTTTTTCTTTTTCTTTCTCTGTTGCTTGCTTGCTTGAGTCTTTGCTGTCTTTCTTCCTTCTTCCTTCCTTCCTTCCTTTCCTTTCCTTCCTTCTTCCTTCCTTCCTTCCTTCCTTCCTTCCTTCCTTCCTTCCTTCCTTCCTTTCCTTCCTTCCTTCTTTTTCCTTGTTTTTGCTTTTTGTTATTTTGTTTTTGTGATGTTTTGCAAGTGTGACTGAATGAAGAAATGGCGATTTTGGCGATTTTTCCATGCCCTTGCCCTTGTTGTGGTCCATCACCCACCTGCATCCACCGTGTTGTCTCAAAGGTTCTCAAGCGCCTCCTTCTGGCGACTCCGTGCCTCAAGGTACACTTTCCAAGTCTGAGGTTCTCGATTCCTTCTGCCCACTCTTCAGCTCATAAGGCTTATAAGGAATTAAAGGGAATTTCTGGGCTGGAGAGAGAATACAGGGGGGGGTTAATGCCTAACTTCTAAGAACCCTAAGAACACTGGTTCAGAATCCTGAGTGGGATTTCAGTCTCCAGGTGCCACGTTTAGTCAGATGCAAAGTTACGTGGTGGGTGCAATGCCGCACTTGGACACAAGGGGGCGCGCACATCTTGATTTCGTGCACAGCAGCTGAGACACTGCCTGCCCGCCCATCTCTGACACTCCACCCAGGTCTGGGCTGGGTTACCAGAAGTGTGAGCCTCACTCAGGCAAAAAAAGGCGCTCAAAACTCCTACTGAATATCTTAAAACCTCTGTCAGTTCTGGAGGTCCCAGACAGATGTGAGCAGATGACTCAGGTGCTTGTTCTCCCAGCCCTTTTTCCCCCACGCAGAGAGTCCCTGGAACACCCAGGCCTTCTCCTGGCCCGTCCGGCTCCAGATTCTCTAACCTCGGGTGAACGCGTCGCGGTCACCCGAGGTTAAAAAATCTGCTCGTTCAAAAAAACGCTCCAAATGGCCGCCTGAGTTTGGACTGCTGAGCCAGGGGACAGGCGGTGAGCGGAAGGTCTTTTTGGAAATGGAGCGATATCTTACATTTCATGCCATCACTCTTAGTTACGAGCCTACCGGAAGGGGGATGTCTGAAAAATGAACAAACAGGTCACAGAGGGTGTGTTTTCCTAGGAATGGCCCAGCCTAACTAAGGAGATCGTGGAGGGCTGATGGAAAGGGCCTCGAGGAGTTAGAAGCCGGCCGCTAGAGACCAAGGCCCTGCTTGAAATACTAAGGTAGAGAGATTTAAAAATCTTCCCGGGGCTCTGAGTCCAATGACTTGGACCACTGTCTCTGCCTGTCATTGTTGTTGATGAGAGAGAGGGACTCAGGTTTTCTGAAGTGAGTGTGGGCAGGGTGCAGGATCCTGGAAGGAGAGTGAGAACTCCGTGTGAGGTGCGAGAACAGTGTTCTTTTACACCCAGACCCAGAATATATATGAATATGAATATTTGAATTATTATATTAAACTTAATTATAATATAAACTTATATGTAAATGTATGAGAATATATATATGAATATACATGGAAATATATATATATATTATATATATATATATATATGTTATATATTTACATATATGATATGTATAAAATATAATTACATGTATTTTAGATTTTTATACGTTATTTATAATACATAATACATATATATATACTAATATATATAATTATAGGTGAATGTATATAAATTTTTATATATATCTCAATAGATTAGGTTTTTAGGTTTAAGTAAATGTATGTAAATGTCCAACACATCAACACACACACACACACACACACACACATACACACACACATACATACATACATACACATACATACATACATACATACATACATACATACATACATACATACATAATAATTTTTGGAGGGGGTACAAGGTAGCAATGGCTGTAGCCAGGCTAACACAGAATTCACTGTGGCATCTCAGGCTGGCCTTGAACTTCCAGCCAAAGCCTTATAACATGTACTTATTCACAATTGGTTTCCTGGAAAAGTTAGAATAACTCTAAGAAGTGTCAATCTCAGAATTAAATCCTTCTAATGTCCTAACATACATAGTAAGTGCCAGCGAGCATTCTCTGGATCTCAGTTGAAGGGAGGCTTCTGTGATGTCGACTTTTGATGATGTGATGACACCATGTGACTCTGTCCTTGTGTCTGTGTTATTTTCTTTCCCAGGTGTGATCTGGAAAGTTTCTGAAACCAGCACACTTTTTTTTCTCTATCATGACAAAGGCCTCATAGCCATCTGTGTGTCTCCTGCAAAGATAGAGCACATAGGGCCATCTGTGTGTCTCCTGCAAAGATAGAACACATAGGGTTTTTCTGTAATTTTCAAAGATTATCGAGTCGTCTCCTTAGCAGGACCTAGTAGACGTTTGCCAAATGGGTTGTGTGTCATCATTTAGCTTACAACTATTCCCGGCATTTAGGCTATGCTAAAGTGTGTTTCAAAGCTTCTGTTTTTTAATTCATTTTATTTTCATTTGATTTCATTTTTTTTTTTTTTTTTCTCTCTTGCTTGCTTGCTTGCTTCTTGTCCTTCTTTTCCTTTCTTCCTTTCCTTTTTCCTTCCTTCCTTTCCTTCCTTCCTTCCTTCCTTCCTTCCTTCCTTCCTTCCTTCCTTCCTTCCTTCCCTTGTTTTTTTTTTTTGTTATTTTGTTTTTGCGATGTTTTGCAAGTGTGACTGAATGAAGAAATGACATACTGGCGATTTTTCCATACCTTGCCCTTGTTGTGGTCCATCACCACACCTGCATCCACCGTGTTGTCAGGAAGGTTCTCAAGCGCGCCTCCTTCTGACGACTCCGTGCCTCAAGGTACACTTTCCAAGTCTGAGGTTCTCGATTCCTTCTGCCCACTCTTCAGCTCATAAGGCTTATAAGGAATTAAAGGGAATTTCTGGGCTGGAGAGAGAATACTTAGGGGTTAATGCGCCTAACTTCTAACCCTAAGAACACTGGTTCGAATCCTGAGTGGGTTTCAGTCTCCAGGTGCCCACGTTTAGTCAGATGCAAAGGGTGCAATGGGGTGCAATGCCGCACTTGGACACAAGGGGGCGCGCACATCTTGATTTCAGTGCACAGCAGCTGCCTGCACTGCCTGCCCGCCCATCTCTGACACTCCACCAGGTCTGCTGGGTTACCAGAAGTGTGAGCCTCACTCAGGCAGAAAAGGCGCTCAAAACTCCTACTGAATATCTTAAAACCTCTGTCAGTTCTGGAGGTCCCAGACAGATGTGAGCAGATGACTCAGGTGCTTGTCGGGAGCCCTTTTTTTTCTCCCACGCAGAGAGTCCCTGGAACACCCAGGCTTCTCCTGGCTGGCCCCGCTCAGATTCCAGATTCTCGGGTCGGGTGAACGCGTCGCGGTCACCCGAGGAGAAGAGAATCTCCAAAAAAAAAAAAACGCTCCAAATGGCCGCCTGAGTTTGGACTGCTGAGCCAGGAGCCAGGGGAGAGGCGGGAGTTTTGGGGTCTTTTTGGAAATGGATAGCGATATCTTACATTTCATGCCATCACTCTTAGTTACGAGCCTACCGGAAGGGGGATGTCTGAAAAATGAACAAACAGGTCACAGAGGTGTGTGTTTTCCTAGGAATGGCCCAGCCTAACTAAGGAGGAGATCGTGGGGGGCTGATGGGAAAGGGCCTCGAGGAGGAGTTAGAAGCTAGAGCCGCTAGAGACCAAGGCCCTGCTTGAAATACTAAGGTAGAGAGATTTAAAAATCTTCCCGGGGCTCTGAGTCCAATGACTTGGACCACTGTCTCGCCTGTCATTGTTGTTGATGACGAGAGGGACTCAGGTTTTCTGAAGTGAGCTCGGGTGTCGGTGCAGGATCCTGGAAGAAGGAGAGTGAGAACCGTGAGGTGAGGAACAGGTGTTCTTTTTCTTTCACCCAGAATATATACACATATGAATATATATATATGAATATATGAATATATATAAAAATGTAAATATAAACATATATATAATATATATGAAATTTATATATATTAGATATATAATATATATGTTATAATTTATATATATATTATATATATATAAATATATGTTATATATTTACATATATGATATGTATTAAATATAATTACATGTATTTTAGATTTTTATACATTATTATATAATACATAATACATACATATATATAATATATATGATTATAGGTGAATGTATATAAATTTTTATATATATCTCAATAGGATTAGGTTTAAGGCCATATGTAAATGTGTATCCATCACACCACACAACACACACACACACACACACACACACACACACACACACATACATACATACATACATACATACATACATACATACATACATACATAATTTTTGGAGGGGGTACAAGGTAGCAATGGCTGCTGTGGCTAACACAGAATTCACAATCTCAACAATTCACTGTGGCATCTCAGGCTGGCCTTGAACTTCCAGCCAAAGCCTTATAACATGTACTTATTCACAATTGGTTTCCTGGAAAAGTTAGAATAACTTCTAAGAAGTGTCAATCTCAGAATTAAATCCTTCTAATGTCCTAACATACATAGTAAGTGCCAGCGAGCATTCTCTGGATCTCAGTTGAAGGGAGGCTTCTGTGATGTCGACTTTTCATGTGATGACACCATGTGACTCTGTCCTTGTGTCTGTGTTATTTTCTTTCCCAGGTGATCTGCTGGAAAGTTTCTGAAACCAGCACTGAATTTTCTCTATCATGACAAAGGCCTGCATAGCCATCTGTGTGTCTCCTGCAAAGATAGAGCACATAGGGTTTTTCTGTAATTTTCAAAGATTATCGAGTCGTCTCCTTAGCAGGACCTAATAGACGTTTGCCAAATGGGTTGTGTGTCATCGCTTCGCTTACAACTATTCATCGCATTTCGGCATTTACAACTATTGTCGGCATTTAGGCTATGTAAAGTCAAAGCTTCAGTCTGTTTGATTAATTCATTTGATTTATTCTTTTTTTTTTTCTTTTCTTTCTCTTCTCTTGCTTGCTTTTTCTTTTCTTTCTTTCTTCCTTTCCTTTCTTTCTTCTTCTTTCCTTTCTTTCCTTCCTTCCTTCCCTTTCCTTCCTTCCTTCCTTCCTTTTTCCTTTTGTTTTTTTTTTTTTTTTTGTTATTTTGGCTGAATGATGTTTTGCAAGTGTGACTGAATGAAAATGATGATACTGGCGATTTTTTTCCATACCTTGCCCTTGTTGTGGTCCATCACCCACCTGCATCCACCGTGTTGTCAGGAAGGTTCTCAAGCGCCTCCTTCTGGCGACTCCGTGCCTCAAGGTACACTTTCCAAGTCTGAGGTTCTCGATTCCTTCTGCCCACTCTTCAGCTCATAAGGCTTATAAGGAATTAAAGGGAATTTCTGGGCTGGAGAGAATACTAGGGGTTAATGCGCCTGGCTTCTAACCCTAAGAACACTGGTTCGAATCCTTGAATTGGGATTGGGTTTCCAGGTCTCCGTTTAGTCAGATGTTTAGTCAGATGCAAAGGTGCAATGGGTGCAACTTGGACTTGGGGGGGCGCACATCTTGACATCTTGCACAGCAGCTGAGAGCACTGCCTGCCCTGCCCTCCCCGCCCATCTCTGACACTCCACCAGGTCTGCTGGGTTACCAGAAGTGTGAGCCTCAGGCAGGCAGAAAAGGCGCTCAAAACTCCTACTGAATATCTTAAAACCTCTGTCAGTTCTGGAGGTCCCAGACAGATGTGAGCAGATGACTCAGGTGCTTGTCGGGAGCCCCGTTTTTCTCCCACGCAGAGAGTCCCTGGAACACCCAGGCCCTTCTCCTGGCCCGTCCGGCTCCAGATTCTCTAACCTCGGGTGAACGCGTCGCGGTCACCCGAGGTTAGAGAATCTGCTCGTTCAAAAAAACGCTCCAAATGGCCGCCTGAGTTTGGACTGCTGAGCCAGGACAGGCGGTGAGCGGAAGGGTTTTTGGAAATGGAGCGATATCTTACATTTCATGCCATCACTCTTAGTTACGAGCCTACCGGAAGGGGGATGTCTGAAAAAATGAACAAACAGGTCACAGGGTGTGTTTTCCTAGGAATGGCCCAGCCTAACTAAGGAGATCGTGGAGGGCTGATGGGAAAGGGCCTCGAGGAGTTAGAAGCCGGCCGCTAGAGACCAAGGCCCTGCTTGAAATACTAAGGTAGAGAGATTTAAAAATCTTCGGGGGGCTCTGAGTCCAATGACTTGGACCACTGTCTCGCCTGTCATTGTTGTTGATGACGAGAGGGACTCAGTTTTTTCTGAAGTGAGCTCGGGTGTCGGTGCAGGATCCTGGAAGGAGAGTGAGAACTCCGTGAGGTGCGAGGAACAGTGTTCTTTTACTGCCCGCTCACCCAGAATATATACACATATGAATAGATATTTAAATTATATATAAACTTATATGTAAATGTCTGAGTTCATATATGAATATACATGGAAATTTATACATATATATACATATATTATATATATAAATATATGTTATATATATTTAAATATATATATATGTATAAAATATAATTACATGTTTTTTAGATTTTTATACGTTATTTATAATACATAATACATACATATATATAATATATATAATTATAGGTGAATTATATATAAATTTTTATATATATCTCAATAGGATTAGGTTTAAGGCCATATGTAAATGTATCCATCCATCCATCAACACACACACACACACACACACACACACACACACACACACACACATACATACATACATACATACATACATACATACATACATACATACATACATACATAATTTTTGGAGGGGGTACAAGGTAGCAATGGCTGTAGCTAACACAGAATTCACTGTGGCATCTCAGGCTGGCCTTGAACTTCCAGCCAAAGCCTTATAACATGTACTTATTCACAATTGGTTTCCTGGAAAAGTTAGAATAACTTCTAAGAAGTGTCAATCTCAGAATTAAATCCTTCTAATGTCCTAACATAACATACATAGTAAGTGCCAGCGAGCATTCTCTGGATCTCAGTTGAAGGGAGGCTTCTGTGATGTCGACTTTTCATGTGATGACACCATGTGACTCTGTCCTTGTGTCTGTGTTATTTTTTTTCCCAGGTGATCTGCTGGAAAGTTTCTGAAACCAGCACTGAATTTTTCTTTCATCTATCATGAAAAGGCCTGCATAGCCATCTGTGTGTCTCCTGCAAAGATAGAACACATAGGGTTTTTCTGTAATTTTCAAAGATTATCGAGTCGTCTCCTTAGCAGGACCTAATAGACGTTTGCCAAATGGGTTGTGTGTCATCGCTTCGCTTACAACTATTGCCGGCATTTAGGCTATGTAAAGTCAAAGCTTCAGTCTGTTTCGATCGTAATTCATTTGATTCATTGTACATTTTAGTTTTTCTTTCTTTCTCTGTTGCTTGCTTGCTTGAGTCTTTGCTGTCTGTCCTTCTTCCTTCCTTTCCTTTCTTCCTTCCTTTCCTTTCTTTCCTTCCTTCCTTCCTTCCTTCCTTCCTTCCTTCCTTCCCTTGTTTTTTCTTTTTCCTTTTTTTTTTGCTTTTTGTTATTTTGTTTTTGCTGAATTTTGCAAGTGTGACTGAATGAAGAAATGACATATGGCGATTTTTCCATACCTTGTCCCTTGTTGTGGTCCATCACCACACCTGCATCCACCGTGTTGTCAGGAAGGTTTTCAAGCGCCTCCTTCTGGCGACTCCGTGCCTCAAGGTACACTTTCCAAGTCTGAGGTTCTCGATTCCTTCTGCCCACTCTTCAGCTCATAAGGCTTATAAGGAATTAAAGGGAATTTCTGGGCTGGAGAGAATACTTAGGGGTTAATGCGCCTGGCTTCTAACCCTAAGAACACTGGTTCAAATCCTGAGTGGGATTTCAGTCTCCAGGTGCCACGTTTAGTCAGATGCAAAGTTACGCATGGGTGCAATGCCGCACTTGGACACAAGGGGCGCGCACATCTTGATTTCGTGCACAGCAGCTGAGACACTGCCTGCCCGCCCATCTCTGACACTCCACCCACCAGGTCTGGGTTGGGTTACCAGAAGTGTGAGCCTCACAGGCAGGCAGAAAAGGCGCTCAAAACTCCTACTGAATATCTTCAAACCTCTGTCAGTTCTGGAGGTCCCAGACAGATGTGAGCAGATGACTCAGGTGCTTGTCGGGAGCCCCCTTTTTTTCTCCCAGAGTCCCTGAGAGTCCCTGGAACACCCAGGCCTTCTCCCTGGCCAGATTCAGATTCTCCAGATTCTCTAACCTCGGGTGAACGCGTCGCGGTCACCCGAGGTTAGAGAATCTGCTCGTTCAAAAAAACGCTCCAAATGGCCGCCTGAGTTTGGACTGCTGAGCCAGGGGACAGGCGGGAGCGGAAGGGTCTTTTTGGAAATGGAGCGATATCTTACATTTCATGCCATCACTCTTAGTTACGAGCCTACCGGAAGGGGGATGTCTGAAAAATGAACAAACAGGTCACAGAGGGTGTGTTTTCCTAGGAATGGCCCAGCCTAACTAAGGAGATCGTGGAGGGCTGATGGGAAAGGGCCTCGAGGAGTTAGAAGCCGGCCGCTAGAGACCAAGGCCCTGCTTGAAATACTAAGGTAGAGAGATTTAAAAAAATCTTCCGGGGCTCTGAGTCCAATTACTTGGACCACTGTCTCTGTCCTGTCATTGTTGTTGATGACGAGAGGGACTCAGGTTTTCTGAAGTGAGCTCGGTGTGTCAGGTCCAGGATCCTGGAGAGTGAGAACTCCGTGTGAGGGAACAGTGGAACAGTGTTTTTTTACTGCCCGCCAGAATATATACATATATACATATATGATATATATATTTAAATTATATATAAACTTATATGTAAATGTATGAGTTCATATATGAATATACATGGAAATTTATACATATATATATATATAAATATATGTTATATATTTACATATATGATATGTATAAAATATAATTACATGTATTTTAGATTTTTATACGTTATTTATAATACATAATACATACATATACTAATATATATAATTATAGGTGAATGTATATAAATTTTTATATATATATATATCTCAATAGGATTAGGTTTAAGGCCATATGTAAATGTGTATCCATCAACACAGAAACACACACACACAACACACACACACACACACATACATACATACATACATACATACATACATACATACATACATACATACATACATACATACATACATACATTTTTGGAGGGTACAAGGTAGCAAATGGCTGTAGCTAACACAGAATTCACTGTGGCATCTCAGGCTGGCCTTGAACTTCCAGCCAAACCCTTATAACATGTACTTATTCACACTGGTTTCCTGGAAAAGTTAGAATAACCTCTAAGAAGTGTCAATCTCAGAAGAATTAAATCCTTCTAATGTCCTAACATACATAGTAAGTGCCAGCGAGCATTCTCTGGATCTCAGTTGAAGGGAGGCTTCTGTGATGTCGACTTTTTTCATGTGATGACACCAGGTGACTCTGGCCTTGTGTCTGTGTTATTTTCTTTCCCAGGTGATCTGCTGGAAAGTTTCTGAAACCAGCACTGAATCTCTATCATGACAAAGGCCTGCATAGCCATCTGTGTGTCTCCTGCAAAGATAGAGCACATAGGGTTTTTCTGTAATTTTCAAAGATTATCGAGTCGTCTCCTTAGCAGGACCTAATAGACGTTTGCCAAATGGGTTGTGTGTCATCGCTTCGCTTTACAACTATTCCCGGCATTTAGGCTATGTAAAGTCAAAGCTTCAGTCTGTTTCGATCGTAATTCTTTTGATTTATTTGTATTTATTTTTTTTTTCTTTCTTTCTTGCTTGCTTGCTTGAGTCTTTTTGTCTGTCCTTCTTCCTTCCTTTCCTTTCTTCTTCCTTTCTTTCCTTCCTTCCTTCCTTCCTTTCCTTCCTTCCTTTTTTTATTTCATTTTGTTTTTTTTTTTCAAGATGTTTTGCAAGTGTGACTGAATGAATGAAATGACATGGCGATTTTTCCATTGCCCTTGTTTTGGTCCATCACCACACCTGCATCCACCGTGTTGTCAGGAAGGTTCTCAAGAAATCCTTCTGGCGATTCCGTGCCTCCAGGTACCTTACCAAGTTGTGGTCCATCTGCCCCCTCTTTCTCTTAGGTTATTGGAAAGCTTCTTAAACCAACTCTGAGTTTTCTTGCTCCTCAAGGTACACTTACAAGTCTGAGGGTCTTCCATTCCTTCTGCCCACTCTTCAGCTCATTAGGCTTATAAGGAATTAAAAGGAATTTCTGGGCTGGAGAGAATACTCAGGGCTTAAGGCGCCTGGCTTCTAACCCTAAGAACACTGGTTCAAATCCTGAGGGGGTTTCAATCTCCAGGTCCCACGTTTAGACAGATGCAAAGTTTGGGTGGGTGCAATGCCTCACTTGGACAGGAGGGGCGCGCGCACATCTTGATTTCGTGCACAGCAGCTGAGACACTGCCTGCCCGCCCATTTCTCACACTCCACCAGGTCTGCTGGGTTACCAGAAGTGTGAGCCTCAGGCAGAGAGGGCGCTCAAAACTCCTACTGAATATCTTCAAACCTCTGTCAGTTCTGGAGGTCCCAGACAGATGTGAGCAGATGACTCAGGTGCTTGTCAGGAGCCCCGTTTTTCTCCCACGCAGAGAGTCCCTGGAACACCCAGGCCTTCTCCTGGCAAATCCGGCTCCAGATTCTCTAACCTCGGGTCCGCCCGGTCATATTTTATTTATTTATGTTTCAAAAAACGCTCCAAATGGTCGCCTGAGTTAGCTCAGGCTGACCTGGAAGTCACATTCTCTCTCTCTCTCTCTCTCTCTGTCGATATCGCACCTTCTATGCCATCCTATAAATAATAAAAATAATAAAATGAAGTGAATAATTTGGAATAGCCAGGGGAAGGCGGAGAGCGGAAGGGTCTTTTTGGAAATGGAGCGATATCTTACATTTCATGCCATCACTCTTGAGTTACGAGCCTACCGGGAAGGGGATGTCTGAAAAAAATGAACAAACAGGTCACAGAGTGTGTGTTTTCCTAGGAATGGCCCAGCCTAACTAAGGAGATCGTGGAGGGCTGATGGGAAAGGGCCTCGAGGAGTTAGAAGCCGGCCGCTAGAGACCAAGGCCCTGCTTGAAATACTAAGGTAGAGAGATTTAAAAATCTTCCCGGGGCTCTGAGTCCAATTACTTGGACCACTGTCTCTGCCTGTCATTGTTGTTGATGACGAGAGGGACTCAGGTTTTCTGAAGTGAGCTCGGGTGTCGGTGCAGGATCCTGGCAGGAGAGTGAGAACTCCGTGAGGTGCGAGGAACAGTGTTTTTTTTACTGCCCGCTCACCCAGAATATATACACATATGAATATATATTAATTATATATTAAATTATATATAAACTTATATGTAAATATATGAGTTCATATATGAATATACATGGAAATTTATACATATATTAAATATATAAATATATGTTATATATATTTACATATATATGACATGTATAAAATATAATTACATGTATTATAGATTTTTATACGTTATTTATAATACATAATATATACATATATATATATATATAATTATATGTGAATTATATAAATTTTTATATATATCAGTATAGATTAGGTTTAAGGCCATATGTAAATGTGTATCCATCAACACACAAACAACACACACACACACATACACACATATATATATATACATACATAAATATACATACATACATACATACATACATACATACATACATACATAATTTTTGGAGGGGGTACGAGGTAGCAATGGCTGTAGCCCGGGCTAACACAGAATTCACTGTGGCGTCTCAGGCTGGCCTTGAACTTCCAGCCAAACCCTTATAACATGTACTTATTCACAATTGGTTTCCTGGAAAAGTTAGAATAACTTCTAAGAAGTGTCAATCTCAGAATTAAATCCTTCTAATGTCCTAACATTCATAGTAAGTGCCAGCGAGCATTCTCTGGATCTCAGTTGAAGGGAGGCTTCTGTGATGTCGACTTTTCATGTGATGACACCAGGTGACTCTGGCCTTGTGTCTGTGTTATTTTCTTTCCCAGGTGATCTGCTGGAAAGTTTCTGAAACCAGCACTGAATTTTCTCTATCATGACAAAGGCCTGCATAGCCATCTGTGTGTCTCCTGCAAAGATAGAGCACATAGGGTTTTTCTGTAATTTTCAAAGATTATCGAGTCGTCTCCTTAGCAGGACCTAATAGACGTTTGCCAAATGGTTGTGTGTCATCGCTCAGCTTACAACTATTCCCGGCATTTAGGCTATGTAAAGTCAAAGCTTCAGTCTGTTTCGATCGTAATTCATTTGATTTATTGTATATATTTTTTTTTCTTTTCTTTTTTCTGTTGCTTGCTTGCTTGAGTCTTTGCTGTCTGTCTTTGCTTCTCTCTTCCTTCTTCCTTCCTTCCTTTCCTTCCTTCCTTCCTTCCTTCCTTCCTTCCTTCCTTCCTTCCTTTTTTTTTGCTTTTTGTTATTTTGTCTTTGCGATGTTTTGCAAGTGTGACTGAATGAAGAAATGACATATTGGCGATTTTTCCATACCTTGCTTGCCCTTGTTGTGGTCCATCACCACACCTGCATGTTGTGTGTTGTCAGGAAGGTTCTCAAGCGCCTCCTTCTGGGGACTCCGTGCCAAGGTACACTTTCCAAGTCTGAGGTTCTCGATTCCTTCTGCCCCTCTCTTCAGCTCATAAGGCTTAGGAATTAAAAGGAATTTCTGGGCTGGAGAGAATACTCAGGGGTTAAGGCGCCTGGCTTCTAACCCTAAGAACACTGGTTCAAATCCTGAGGGGGTTTCAATCTCCAGGTCCCACGTTTAGACAGATGCAAAGTTACGCAAGGGTGTGCAATGCACTTGGCACAACGAGGGGCGCACATCTTGATTTCGTGCACAGCAGCTGAGACACTGCCGCCCATCTCCATCCTCTCTCTCTCTCTCCCAGCACTGTGTGTGTGTGTGTGTGTCCCTGTTTCTCTCTGTCTCTCCAAAAAAAAAATAAGATAAGGATTTTCTGTAGAGTGCCATGGGTTTAAGATGCCCCCATTTTTTTTCCTTTGGGACTTGGGACACTCCGCCATGTCTGCTGAGTTACCAGAAGTGTGAGCCTCAGGCAGAAAGGGTGCTCAAAACTCCTACTGAATATCTTCAAAACCTCTGTCAGTTCTGGAGGTCCCAGACAGATGTGAGCAGATGACTCAGGTGCTTGTCGGGAGCCCCGTTTTTCTCCCACGCAGAGAGTCCCTGGAACACCCAGGCCTTCTCTGGCCCGTCCGTCCAGATTCAGATTCTCTAACCTCGGGTGAACGCGTCGCGGTCACCCGAGGTTAGAGAATCTGCTCAAAAAAAAAAAACGCTCCAAATGGCCGCCTGAGTTTGGACTGCTGAGCCAGGGGACAGGCGGAGAGCGGAAGGGGGTTTTTGGAAATGGAGCGATATCTTACATTTCATGCCATCACTCTTAGTTACGAGCCTACCGGAAGGGGGATGTCTGAAAAATGAACAAACAAACAGGTCACAGAGGTGTGTTTTCCTAGGAATGGCCCAGCCTAACTAAGGAGATCGTGGAGGGCTGATGGGAAAGGGCCTCGAGGAGTTAGAAGCCGCTAGAGACCAAGGCCCTGCTTGAAAATACTAAGGGAGAGAGATTAAAAATCTTCCGGGGCTCTGAGTCCAATTACTTGGACCACTGTCTCGCCTGTCATTGTTGTTGATGACGAGAGGGACTCAGGTTTTCTGAAGTGAGCTCGGGTGTCGGTGCAGGATCCTGGAAGGAGAGTGAGAACTCCGTGAGGTGCGAGGAACAGTGTTTTTTTACTGCCCGCTCACCCAGAATATATACACATATGAATATATATTTTAATTAGATATAAACTTATATGTAAATGCATGAGTTCATATATGAATATACATGAAATTTATACATATATTATTTTATGACTATTTAAATATATGTCATATCAGATTTATATATATGTATAAAATATAATTACATGTATTATAGTTTTTCACGTTATTTATTTATATACATACATATATACAAATATATATGGTATATAATTATATAATATATTATGTTAAATTTTTATATATATCTCAGTAGGATTACCAGTGGCCATATGTAAATGTGTATCCATCAACACAGAAAAACACACACCCACACACCTCTGGATTCTGCACACACTACATGCATACATACATACATACATTGGTGGCATACTGTTTGATTTTTGCATGGCGTGTTTTTGAGGGGGTTAGGTAGCAATGGCTGTAGAGTGGCTAAACAGAATTCACTGTGGGGTCCATCAGGCTGGCCTTGAACTTCCAGCCAAACCCTTATAAATTGTACTTATTCACAACTGGTTTCCTGGAAAAGTTAGAATCTCTCTAAGAAGTGTCAATCTGAATTAAATGCTTCTAATGTCCTAACATTCATAGTAAGTGCCAGAGGCCATTCTCTGGATCTCAGTTGAGGGGAGGCACAGTCTGTGATGTCGACTTTTCATGTGATGACACCAGGTGACTCTCCTTGTGTCTGTGTTATTTTCTCTCCCAGGGCCTTGTTCTGTGTTATTTTCTCTCCCTGATGATCTCTGGGAGTTTCTGTTCTCTGGTTCTCTGACTCTATCATGTGGGAGTCCAGTGTTCTCTGTGCCTATCTCCTTCTCCTCAAAGATAGAGCACATAGGGTTTTTCTGTAATTTTCAAAGATTATCGAATCTCTTAACAGGACCTATAGACGTTTGCCAAATGGGTTGTGTGTCATCTAGAACTCTACAACTATTCCCGGCATTTAGGCTATTTTCAAAGCTTCAGTCTGTTTCATCGTAATTCATTTGATTTTTCCAAATATTTTACTTGTTCTTTCTTTCTCTGTTGCTTGCTTCTTGAGTCTTTCTCTCTTCCTTCCTGTCTTCCTTCCTTGCTTCTTTCTTTTCCTGGCTTTTCCTTCTTCCTTCTTTTTCCTTAGGGGTTCCTTTTTCATTTTCTTTTCATGAATTTTGTCGAATTTGTTTTGATGCAAGTGTGACTGAATGAAAAAAAAAAAATAAAAGCGATTTTTTTCCATGCCTTGCCCTTGTTGTGCAGTCCATCACCACACCTCGGTTTCATCCAGAAGGCAGTGGGATTTTTATAGGAGAGCCCATTCTTGTGGTTGCTTACCATCTCTCCCCCCCCCTTTTCTCTTGCTTGGAAAGCTTCTGAAACCAACTCTGAGTTTTCTTGATCATGACAAAGTCCTGCATAACATTCCTCTCCTGCAGAGATAAGCTCATAAGGAATTAGAGAATTTTGGGCTGGAATTTTCAAAGAATATCGAGGCCATAACCTAAGAACACTGGACCAAATAGACCTTGTTTCAAATGTGTTTCTGAATCACGTTTGACAGATGCAAAGTTGAATAATTGATTGTTTGATTCATTCATCTTGATTTCGTGCACAGACAGAAGAGAGACTGCCTGAGAGCCCAATTCTCACACTCCACCAGGTCTGCTGGGTTACAAATGAACAGGCAGAGGGCGCAAAATGCTCCTGAATATCTTCAATCCTCTGTCAGTTCTGGAGGTCCCGGAACCTGGTGAGCAGATGACTTTTGCTTCGCGAGCCCCGTTTTTCTCCCACCTTAAGTCCCTGGAACACCCAGGCCTTCTTCTCCATATTTATATAGATTCTTTTATTTTGTTGAACGCGTCGCGGTCACCCGGTCTCACTGTAGCTCAGGCTCCAAAAACGCTCCAAATGGCCGCCTGAGTTTGGACTGCTCTGTCTAACACCTTCTATAGAGCTAGAAATAATAAAATAATAAAATGAAGTAATAATAATAATAATAATAATAATTAATAATAAATGGAAATGGAGCGATATCTACATTTCATGCCATCAGCAGCAGAGCCTACCGGAAGGGGGATGTCTGAAAATGAACAAACAGGTCAGGTCAGAGTGTGTGTTTTCCTAGGAATGGCCCAGCCTAACTAAGGAGATCGTGGAGGGCTGATGACCTCAGCCTCAGGAGTTAGAAGCCAGTCCGCCAGAGACCAAGCCAACTTGAAAAACCAAAGAAATAAATTTAAAAATCTTCCCGGGGCTCTGAGTCCAATTACTTGGACCACTGTCTCGCCTGTCATTGTTGTTGATGACGAGAGGGACTCAGGTTTTCTGAAGTGAGCACGGGTGTCGGTGCAGGATCCTGGCAGGAGAGTGAGAACTCCGTGAGGTGCGAGGAACAGTGTTCTTTTTTTCATTTTATGTATTATATATATAGAATATATATGAATATATATTTAAATTTATATATAAACTTATATGTAAATATATGAGTTCATATATGAATATACATGAAAATTTATACATATATATATTATATAAAAAAATATATATATATATTTTTATATATATGACATGTATAAAATAATTACATGTATTATAGATTTTATACGTTATTTATACTACATAATATATATATATATATATATATAATTATATGTGAATTATATAAATTTTTATATATATATCATAGGATTAGGTTTTAGGCCATATGTAAATGTGTATCCATCATTTATATCCACACACACACACATACATACACATAATACATACATACATACATACATACATACATACATACGGGGGATACATACATACATAATTTTTGGAGGGGGGAGGTAGCAATGGCTGTAGCCAGGCTAACACAGAATTCACTGTGGCGTCTCTCAGGCTGGCCTTGAACTTCCAGCCAAGACCTTATAACATGTACTTATTCACAATTGGTTTCTGGAAAAGTTAGAATAACTTCTAAGAAGTGTCAATCTCAGAATTAAATCCTTCTAATGTCCTAACATACATAGTAAGTGCCAGCGAGCATTCTCTGGATCTCAGTTGAAGGGAGGCTTCTGTGATGTCGACTTTTCATGTGATGACACCAGGTGACTCTGGCCTTGTGTCTGTGTTATTTTCTTCCCCAGGTGATCTGCTGGAAAGTTTCTGAAACCCAGCACTGAATTTTCTCTATCATGACAAAGGCCTGCATAGCCATCTGTGTGTCTCCTGCAAAGATAGAGCACATAGGGTTTTTCTGTAATTTTCAAAGATTATCGAGTCCTCTCCTTAGCAGGACCTAATAGACGTTTGCCAAATGGGTTGTGTGTCATCGCTCAGCTTACAACTATCCCGGCATTTAGGCTATGTAAAGTCAAAGCTTCAGTCTGTTTCGATCGTAATTTATTTGATTCATTGTATATTTTAGTTTTTTTTCTTTTTTTCTTCTTTTGCTTGTCTTTGTTGTCTGTCTTTCTTTTCCTTTCCTTTCTTTCCTTCCTTTTTTCCTTCCTTCCTTCCTTCCTTCCTTCCTTCCTTCCTTCCTTTTTTTTTTTTCTTTTTGTTATTTTGTCTTTGCGATGTTTTGCAAGTGTGACTGAATGAAGAAATGACATATTGGCGATTTTTCCATACCTTGCCCTTGTTGTGGTCCATCACCACACCTGCATCCACTGTTTTGTCAGGAAGGTTCTCAAGCGCCTCCTTCTGGGACTCCGTGCCTCAAGGTCCACTTTCCAAGTCTGAGGTTCTCTCGATTCCTTCTGCCCACTCTTCAGCTCATAAGGCTTATAAGGAATTAAAAGGAATTTCTGGGCTGGAGAGATGGCTCAGGGTTAAGGCGCCTGGCTTCTAACCCTAAGAACACTGGTTCAAATCTCCAGCTGTTTCAATCTCCAGGTCCCACGTTTAGCCAGATGCAAAAGCACGCAATGCTGCACTTGGTCACAATGCGTGAACATCTGGATTTCATTCTCAGCAGCTGAGACACTGCGCGCACCCATCTGATTTCGTGCACAGCAGCTGAGACACTGCCTCTCTCTGTCCTGTCTCTCTCACCAGGTCTCCAAAAAAATAAGATAAAACCAAAAGTTTTTAAAAAGCTTTTCTGTAGCAGATGGGGGCTCAAAACTCCTACTTTTTTTCAAACCTCTGTCAGTTCTGGGGACTTAGGTGAGAGATGACTCCCTTTTTGCAGGGTCACCAGAAGTGTGAGCCTCAGGCAGAAAGGGTGCTCAAAACTCCCACCGAATATATTTCTCCTCTGTCAGTTCTGGAGGTCCCAGACAGATGTGAGCAGATGAGCAGATGACTCAGGTGGTTGTTGGGAGCCCAGATTTTTCTAACATGCAGAGAGTGAACACCCAGGCCTTCACCTGAGGTTAGAGATTCTGCTCCTTCCAAAAAAAACGCTCAAATGGCCGCCTGAGTTTGGACTGCTGAGCCAGGGGACAGGTGGTGAGCGGAAGGGTCTTTTTGGAAATGGAGCGATATCTTAGATTTCATGCCATCACTCTTAGTTATGAGCCTACCGGAAGGGGGATGTCTGAAAAATGAACAAACAGGTCCCAGAGGGTGTGTTTTCCTAGGAATAGCCCAGCCTAACTAAGGAGATCGTGGAGGGCTGATGGGAAAAGGGCCTCGAGGAGTTAGAAGCCGACCACTAGAGACCAGGCCCTGCTTGAAATACGAAGACAGAGAGATTTACAAAATCTTCCCGGGGCTCTGAGTCCAATGACTTGGACCACTGTCTCGCCTGTCATTGTTTTGATGACGAGGGACTCAGGTTTTCTGAAGTGAGCTCGGTTGTCGGTGCAGGACCCTGGAAGAGAGATGCAGAACTCCGTGAGGTGAGCGAGGAGCAGTGTTCTTTTACTGCCCGCTCACCCAGGAGGAACCTGATTCCAAGGCTGAATATATATTTTAATTGCCACTTATATGTAAATGTCTGAGCTTCATTATGAATATACACTCTTTTACATATATTTATTTCATAAATATATGTTATATATTTACCAAATGACATGTATAAAATATCATTGCATGTCTTCAGCCGGCCAGGTTATGGAGGACGCGTCGCTGTGGGAAGGTGAGCATTCGCCACGTTGCTCTGGTTATATATCTTTGATTCAGCAGCAGTCCACCAGTGGTGGGATTCAGTGCCTGTCCATGTTGCCCCACGCCCTCTGGATTCTCTGCACACTCTCTTCTGCACAATCTCCTGAGCATTGGTGGCTCTGTTTGATTTTTCCTGGTGTGTGGTTGCTTTTTAGTTAGAGACCCACTCACTGTGAGTGTCAGGCTGGCCTTGAAACAGCAAACTTATGTGGGTTCCATGCTCACCCTGGTTTCCTCCCCCCCCCCTAAGAAGTGTCAACCCAATTCCCTGGGGATGTCCTAACATTCATACATCTCCATGGCTATTCTGGGTCGTGCATTTGGGGAGGCTTCTGTGATGTCGGGACGAGGCCATGTGATGACACTGTGACTCTGGCCTTGTGTCTCACAGTCTTTCAGCCCAGGTGATCTGCATGAAAGTTTCTGAGCCAGCACGGTTGAGTTTATGGCTACTATCATGATGAGGTCTGGGAGCCATCTTTGTCTCTGGATCTCTGTGACTTTTTCTGTAATTTTCAAAGATTATCGAGTGTTCAGGACCTATCTCGTTTTCAAATGGGTTTGTGTCTGATTGGAGTCTATTCATTTAATACTCAGTTTAGCAGCCTCTAGAACTCTGGTCCCTCGTACATTTTGTTTTTCCTCCACATCACACCAGTGAGTTTTCCAAATTCTGCCCTCCCTCAACCAGCCGTGTGGCTCTTTCTCTCAAGATCTCTACAGTGTCTGCTGTGCTGTTTCAGCTGGCAAGCTTTCTCTCTCTCTTTTAAGGGGTTCAGGTATCTTTTCATGAATTTTCCGAATTTTTCCTCGGATCCTTTGCCTCTTGCAAGAAACTAAAAAAAAAAAAAAAAAAAGTTCATTTTGCTTTTTGTTATGCAGTCAGCCGATGTTCTGCATTGGCAAATCGGTGAATATGGCAACAGAAGGCAGTGGGATTTTTATAGGAGAGCCCTTGTTGTGGTCCATCACCACACCTGCCATCCACCGTGTTGTCAGAAAGGTTCTGAAACCAACTCTGAGTTTTCTTGATCATGACAAAGGCCTGTATAACATTCTCGATTCCTTCTGCAGAGATTCAGCTCATAGGCTTATTTTCTCTTATTTTCAAAGAATAGAGAGTCCAGGGCTTAAGGCGCCTGGCTTCTAACCCTAAGAACACTGGTTCAAATGTGTTTCTCCAATCCCACGTTTAGACAGATGCAAAGTTACGCAAGGGTGCAATGCCTCACACTTGTTTCTGATTGATTCTATTGAATGAATGATTGTTTGTTTGATTGATTGTTTTTCTGACAGACAGAAGAAGTCTGCTGGGAGAGAGAATGGAAGCGCCAGGGACCTCAGGCAGGGCGCTCAAACGAACTCCAGATCCATGCTCCATCATGTCAGTTCTGGGTAAGGTGGGATGTGGGCATCAAACCTGGTTCTTTTGGAGCAATCGTTTTGCCTTAACCACTAAGTCCTGGAACACCCAGCCCTTCTATATTTTTTATTTATTTATTTTGATTTTTTGAGAGGTAGGGTCTCACTGTAGCTCAGGCTGAATGGAAGTCAGTTCAAACTCTCTCTCCAAATCTCTGTCTGAGTCCTTCTATCTCTCCTTAATAAGGGAAAATAATGAAAATAAGCGGAATAATAATTTGGAAATAATAATAAAAATATATGGTGGCATTTCATGCCTTTCATCCCAGCAGCCTACCGGAGGGGGGATGCAGAAAATGAACAAACAGGTCGTGTGTGTGTTTTCTAGGAATGGCCAGCCCCTGAGACGACAGAGTGAATTCCAGGTCAGCTGGCCTGGGCTAGAGCCAGTCCAACCTAGAGACCAAGGAAACTTGAAAAACCAAAGTAATAAATTTAAAAATCTTCGGGGCTCTAAGTCCAGTGTCATGACCACTCAAAAGCCTGTCATTGGTGTTGATGAGAGAGGGACTCAGGTTTTCTGAAGTGAGCTCGGGTGTCACACAGGATCACACAGGAGAGTGAGAACTATATGAGGAACAGTGTTCTTTTTTATTTTATGTATTACCATTAATATATATATATATGAATATATATTTAAATTTATATATTAACTTATAGTAAATAAATGTATGAGTTCATATATGAATATACATGGAAATTTATACATATATCACATATATAAAAATATATAAAAATATATGTGATATATATTTACATATATGACATGTATAAAATATAATTACATGTATTATAGATTTTATTATACGTTATTTATATACATATATATATATATATATATAGTTAGTTATATAATATATATATATATATATATATATATATTATTATATATATATATAAGGCCATATGTATATATATCCATAATTAAACATTAGGTTTAAGGCCATACATAAATTATGTATACATAATACATATAATATATATATATATATATACATACATACATATATATATATATAATTTTTGGAGGGTGCCAGGTAGGGACTGGCTGTAGCCCGGCTAACACAGAATTCACTGTGGCGTCTCAGGCTGGCCTTGAACTCACAGCCAAAACCCTTATAACATGTACTTATTCACAATTGGTTTCCAGGAAAAGTGAGAATAACTTCTAAGAAGTATCAATCTCAGAATTAAATCCTTCTAATGTCCTAACATACATAGTAAGTGCCAGCGAGCATTCTCTGGATCTCAGTTGAAGGGAGGCTTCTGTGATGTCGACTTTTCATGTGATGACACCAGGTGACTCTGGCCTTGTGTCTCTGGTGTTATTTTCTTTCCCAGGAGATCTTCTGGAAAGTTTCTGAAACCAACACTGAATTTTCTCTATCATGACAAAGGCCTGCATAGCCATCTGTGTGTCTCCTGCAGAGATAGAGCACATAGGGTTTTTCTGTCATTTTCAAAGATTATCGAGTCCTCTCCTTAGCAGGACCTAATAGACGTTTGCCAAATGTGTTGTGTGTAATCGCTTCGCTTACAACTATTCCCGGCATTTAGGCTATGTAAAGTCAAAGCTTCAGTCTGTTTCGATCATAATTTATTTGATTTATTGTATATTTTACTTTTTCTTTCTTTCTCTGTTGCTTGCTTGCTTGAGTCTTTGCTTTCTTCCTTCTTTTTCCTTCCTTTCTTTTCTTCCTTTCTTCCTTCCTTCCTTCCTTCCTTCCTTTTTTTTTTCTTTTTGTTATTTTGGCTTTGTGATGTTTTGCAAGTGTGACTGAATGAAGAAATGACATATTGGCCATTTTTGCATACCTTGCCCTTGTTGTGGTCCATCACCACACCTGCACCCACTTTGTTGTCAGGAAGGTTCTCTCAAGCGCCTCCTTGTGGGGACTCCGTGCCTCAAGGTCCACTTTCCAAGTCTGAGGTTCTCGATTCCTTCTGCCCACTCTTCAGCTCCTAAGGCTTATAAGGCAAAAGGAATTTCTAGGCTGGAGAGATACTCAGGGGATAAGGCGCCTGCCTCCTCACCCTAAGAACACTGGTTCCAATCTCCAGCTGTTCCAATCTCCAGGTTCCACGTTTAGCCAGATGCAAAGTGACGCAAGGGTGCAATGCCGCACTTGGCCACAGGGGGCGCTCACATCTGGATTTCATTCGCAGCAGCTGAGACACTGCTGCGTGCCCATCTCTGTGTTCCTCCCCTCCCCTCCCTCTCTCTCTCTCTCTCTCTCTCTCTCTCTCTCTGTGTCTCTCTCTCGCCAAAAACAATATGATAAAATAAAAAGTTTTTTAAAAAGCTTTTTCTGTAGATGCATGTTGGCTTAAGATACCCCATTTTTTTCCCTTTGGGGACTTAGGACACTCCCCCATGTCTGCAGGGTCACCAGAAGTGTGAGCCTCAGGCAGAAAGGGTGCTCAAAACTCCCACTGAATACCTCAAATCCTTGTCAGTTCTGGAGGTCCCAGACAGATGTGAGCAGATGACTCAGGTGCTTGTCGGGAGCCCCGTTTTTCTACCACACAGAGAGTCCCTGGAACACCCAGGCCTTATCCTGGCCCGTCCAGCTACAGATTGTCTAACCTCGGGTTACCGCGACACGTTCACGGGAGGTTAGAGAATCTGCTCGTTCCAAAAAAAACGCTCAAAATGGCCGCCTGAGTTTGGACTACCCTAAGTACAGTGTTACTCAGCCAAAAGCAGGAGGAGGTGTTTAGAGCATGATATATATATATACAGCCATATATAGACCCTACCTTTGAGAACCAAAAAAAAGACATCTGCCTTTTAAACATAAAACATAGAAAAATTTTAAGTGCTCAAATAAGTAAGTATTTGGGGTAAAGGTATTTTAGCAGTCTTTCTTCGGTTACGGTGAGTGACCACATGCAATTTCCCAGCAAGCAATGCTCACCATGGAAATGAGGACAAACAGGATTTGCTTCTTGGTATGAGAGTTCTCATGCCCACAAGGTGATGATCCAGAACAAGGAACCACTGAAGTTTGAGCGAGCCTCTCGTCACTGAATTTCTGTTTTATGTAAATTAGTACCAGGTTGCAGAAATATTGTTGTGGACCAGGCTTGAACTGGGAAGAGGTACTCTTTGGGTTCCTTTAATCACAGATCACCCCCCACCTTAGGTTTTCACCTCAGCCATCTCCCCAGCCCGCTATTACAAAGGGAACGTTCCTAAAACTGTGGGATACCTGAAGAGGAAACCAGTGCTGTGTCCCATTCACATCTGTCTCTTTTTATCACCTTCTTGGTGCAATGGACAACTTGGTAGCAAGAGAAGAAAATATCTAGGCTTTCCAATTTTGCAAATGACCAAAAGACACTTATAATGTCTTTAAACTCTTGGAAACAGCAAGGGAGCAGCACTTCCGCCTGCCAGATGGGTTTAAGGTTGGTGCTAAGCGAATGCAATGTAACATAGTTGACTCGGGTCAATAGCATCAAATTTCCAGTGTCAGACGCCTGTGACAGAAGTCTGTCAGCAGAGGACGATGGCAAACTCAGGGTGGAGAAGTCAGTGGTTTCCTGTAAAGGCAAGGGGTCTCAGTTAGCGAGTGCCTGGATCGAGAGCAAATCTCCAATTTGCAACAGTACTAGAGGAACAACTTTCAACAAAGAACTTTCCCAGATGATCTTCAAGGTAATATGAGCCCAAGTGACAATTTGTCACGTGTGGTTCCTCCCCTTTAACTTTAGTAGGGAATGATAAGCTCCAAAGAGAGTAACTCATTCATTCTGTTTTAGTTTCCATGCTTCAGTATTACTTAATACTGATCCAGCGTCCATGTCTGTTCTCCGAGAAAAGATGGCTCATAGACAGCGAAGACTCCAGAAAGTCTTTCCCTACAACTCCAAGAGGCCTGGATGCCTTCTGCAGCTCATGCTGACCTGGAATTCATTATGTATTCTCAGGGTGGCCTTGAATTCACAGCAATCCTCCTACCTCTTCTTCCAAGTGCTGGGATTAAAGGTGAGCACCACCATACCTGGCTGGCATCTGAACATTAATTTGTGGTGGAGGTGAGATAGACACCCTAGGCTGATCTTGAACACAATACATAGCAAAGACGACTGCAACTCAGGCCTCGACTTCTCAAATGCTGGAATTCCTTGCCGGTGCATCACATTTGACTCTTGGAGATAAATATGTTTTAATTTTTTAAATTAATTTATTTTGTTTTGTTTTGTTTTCCAAGGCAGGGTCTCACTGTAGCCCAGGCTGACCTGGAATTCACTCTATATTCTCAGGGTGGACTTGAACTCATGGCAATCCTCCCACCTCTGCCTCCAGAGTGCTGGGATTAAAGGCGTGCGCCAACATGCCTGCAAATTTTTTAATTTATTTATTTAAAAGGAGTGAGAGGGAGAGAGAGTGGGCACCAGGCCCCAATGAGCAGCGAAATGAGAGATGCTCCCTATCTCAAAAAGGTAGACAGTCTTAAAGGAGGAAGATACCCTAAAAAAAATATGATGGTCACTACCCATTAGAGCCAGACCTACCTCCCTAGAAAAAAAAGAAAACAAGTGTAACTTGCCTAAAGTAGGGGTCTTTTATATTCAGTGATGATCAATACTGGACAGAGAGATTTCAAGTAGAGTCGCCCTAGGGCTCCTCCATCCCTCCCACCATACGTATGTGTCCTCTCTCCCAGCATTCTGCGTCCCTGCGCTCCCAATCTATTTGACTCCATTTTGGTGCAATTCCACACATAAACAGTACCACCATAGTTCCAGCAGGTGGCAGTCAGCACCCCTCCAAGAGACACAGACGTGGTGTGTGTGTGTGTGTGTGTGTGTGTGTGTGTGTAGATTTCTTTGCTCTTGTTTTGACATTTTCTTCTTATTTTAAGGCATCTCATTTTATTTCTATAATTTGCTTACTTCCTTGGGTGTGAATATAGACACATGCACCACGTATTTGTTTAATTATTTGCAAGTAAAGAAACAGAAAACTGAGGTGGAGGTGGAATGGGAACACCGCCCTCTAGCTCAAGATAGACTCAAAATCTCTTGTTCGGTCCAGCCCAGGATGGCTTGTAACTCACGGGGATCCTCCTAAATTCCTGAGCCCCTCCTGGGTGCTGGGATTAAGGGCTTGTGCCACCACACCCAACTCTGGTTTCCTTTTTTTTAACTTTTATTTATTTCTTTATTTTTATTTCTTTATTTGGTTTTTCGAGGTAGGGTTTCATTCCAGCTCAGGCTGACCTGGAATTCATTATGTAGTCTCAGGGTGGCCTTGAACTACCCGTGATCCTCCTACCTTTGCCTCCTGGGTGCTGGTATGGAAGGCATGAGCCACCATGCCTGTCTTTTAAACTCTGATCTCCATTTTTTTTTGTTTTTTCAAGGTAGGGTCTCACCACTTTGGGCCAGGCTGACCTGGAATTCACTATGGAGTCTCAGGGTGGCCTCGAACTCACAGCAATCCTCCTACCTATGCCTCCCCAGTGCTGGGATTAAAGGCGTGCGCCACCACGCCCTGCTTTTTGATCTCCATTTTTAGCTCTTGGAGTTCCAGGCCAGCTTGGGGCTACAGATAAAGAGAAAATGGGTACAACAGGGCCTCCAGGCACTGTAAATGCACGTGCCGTTTTATGCACATGGCTCTATTGTGGGTACTGGGGTATCTAATCTTGCTTGGGAGGCCAGCAACCTTCACCATGGAGCCATCTCTCTAGCCTTCCCTTTTTTTGGTCTTTTGGGTTGTTTTGTTTTGTTTTTGGAGGTAGGGTCTCACGGTAGCCCAGACTGACCTGGAATTCACTATGTAGTCTCAGAGTGTATTCTTATTTATTATTGGGGGAGAGGGAAGGAGAGGGAGAATGGGCACAACAGGGCCTCCAGGTACTGCACATACATTCCAGATGTAGGCGCCATTTTGTGCACGTGGCTGCGTGTGAATTTTCTGCCTGCTTGTTGAAATGTAGGCCGAGCTGGCCATAGTGATGTCACGTTATGGAGGTTGCTCAGTCCTCGAAAAACTGCTAGTGTATTGTAATGTTAAATGTTAAAGTGATTTCCTAAAATATGTTCCTAAAATCTAAAATTTCCAAAAATTATTTATCTTTAAATAAAACTTTACTGTCATTTGTTTTAAGTGTAAAAGTTAACAAATTGGACGTCATTGTTTTAAGAAAAGCGGGAGGAAGAGGAAAATAAAATTCAAGAGAAGAAAATACAGATCTATGGAGGTGAGGGTCAGGCTCTTGAGTGCATTTCCTTTTTCTTTTCCTTTTTATTTTGAATGCATTTTTCTTTTTCTTTCTTTTTTTAAAATTTCCTTTTTCTTTTTAGAATGCATTTTTCGAGCAGGAACCTTTAGATGCTGAGCCCTCTCTCCAGACAATACATTTTTGGAGTGGCTGGCTATTTTTTTTCACCCTTAGAAATATAGGTAGCCTGGTGAACAAGCTGGCTACTCCTCATTTTGCATGGCTCCATGAAAACATCAAGCCCTGTGAGTCTGGGTGGGACAGAAAGGCCAAAGAGAGATTGTATGTGTGTGTGTATCTGCCTGCGGCAATGGCAGCCTGACCTGGGGCAGGTGTTGGGCTCCGATGAGGCAGGCCATGCTGGTTAAGACATCATGTGGCACTTGTTGTTTAGGCCATCCTCCCCGCTGTGCCCCACCCCTAGCAGCAACAGCGTGACTTCTGCTTTTTTTTGAGTTAGGGTCTCACTCTAGCTCAGGCTGACCTAGACTTCATTATGTAGTCTCAGGGTGGCCTCGAACTCATGGACATCCTCCTACCTCTGCATCCCAAGTGCTGGGATTAAAGGCATGCACCACCACACCCGGCTTGACTTCTGCTTTTATTTGAGGGGAGGGCGAGGAGAGAAGAGCGACCCATCCTAGTGATATTAGCCAAATGCTTTCCTGGGACTGGGGTGCCATCTAGAAGTTGCTGTTTGAAACTTGAGACAGTGAGTCGGGGGAAAACAGGCCCTCACCCACACCAGCCACGCTTGTGCAGAGTTCACTCTGTAGCCCCAGAGGGGCCTGGAACTCACGGAAACCCTCCTAAGTCAGCATCTGGAGCCAGTGAGCACTGGAGTGAAAGGGCTTCGCCACCATGTTAGGCTGCTTTGTGATCTTTATCTAAATTACTATGTGTCCTTAAAAAAAGATATTTTCTGAATGGTCAACAGAGATAACCTTTAGGATTTTTCATTCTGTCCACACCCCTTCTTACTCTTTACTACTACTTTCTTTTATTTTGTTTTTTTCTTTTTCTTCTTTTGTTTTTGGAAGTAGAGTCTTACTCTAGCCCAGGCTGACCTGGACTTCAGCCTATGTAGTCTCAGACTGGCCTTGAACTCATGGCGACCCTCCTACCTCTGCCTCCCGAGTGCTGGGATTAAAGGCGTGTGCCACCACAGCCAGATTTTTACTTTCTTTTCTTATCTATCATTCATAGTTATTTATTTAAAGAGATGAGAAATGGTAGGCATGGAGAGAGACATATGGAAAGAGAGATAGATAGATAGATAGATAGATAGATAGATAGATAGATAGATAGATAGATAGATAGATAGATAGATGATAGATAGATGATAGATAGATGATAAAAAGGAATGGATGAGAATGAACAAATGGTGAGTCTTCTGCCACTGCAAACGAACTCCAGTCTCACGTTTAACCCACTGTTGTGGGTTCCGTGTGTGTGTGTGTGTGTGTGTGTGTGTGTGTGTGTGTGTGTGTTCTTCCCTTCTATTTTAAGTATTTTAAATGTATTTTTATATTTGTTTATTTGAGAGAAAGAGAGAGAGAGAGAGAGAGAATGGGCACACCAGGCCTTCAGCCACTGCAAACAAACTCCAGATGCATGTGCCCCCTTATTCATCTGGCTTACGTATTTCGCCGGTTGAGGGGAGGGCGTTTGGTGTACATGCCAGCCTTCTACTGTCTCCTACGTACTGTTGGTTCTGTAACTGGAGTTGCCCGGTACTCCTCAGAAACCGCTAAGAAAAAAAGTGTTTACTTTTACACAGATGACTTGTAGGATTTTCATGTGGGAGAACGAATGCTAGGCTCTCCTGCCACTGCAAAGGGAACTAACTCAAGATACAAGTGCCACGTCATGTACCTGCTTTTACATGGTTAGTGGGGAATTGAACCCCACCTTTAAGTAGCTATGGGATCAACCACTTCTATCTCCCCAGCCCATTCTTTCTCCTCCTCCTCCTTCCTTAAACCGCTGCTGTGATTCTTCTAGTTGCCCTGCAGGTTTTTCTAAGTAAAATAAAACCGACATTTCTTGAAAGCGGAGCTTGCTTTGTGATGGACATGGTTTGTTTCTTCTGTCTCTCCTATGGATTTTTAGGTGAACACTCTTAAAGAAACAAGCACTCACAACATGATGCCCACATGTCAGAGTTCTTCACAATACATTAGGAAGTGAAAAGAAAAAAAATGTCTTTTCCATTCTCTCTCTCTCTTTCTTTCTTTCAAGGGGGTGTGGGAATGCATAGTGCCACCCGCCACTCCCATCCTGTCACGAGCCTCTTGAGAGAGAGAGAGAGAGCTTTCCTCCTACCCTGTCCTGTACCTCACTGACGCTTTGCCTCTGCCTGCGCCGCCCCCGCCGCCCCTTCTTCCCATTCTTCACTGGGCAAGGGGAGGGCGGTTGGGATACATGCTAGCCTTGTCTGTGTCTCCTACATAATTTTCGGTTCCGCACCCACAGTCCGTTGGGACCCGAGACACGATTTCTCTATCCAGCAGGGACTCCCCAGAAACAGCTAAAAAGCAGATATCTTGTGGGGTTTTCAACTGGGAGAATGAATGCGGGGGCATCCCACCACTACAAACGGATGATATTTTCATCTTTTTATATTGTTTTTATTGATGGAAGTGAAAGGATGGCCTGACCCTTCTCAGACCCCAGAAGTTAGGAGCCCTGAATACCTCAGATTCCAGGCCCGCCCTGCCAGTAAAATGGGAACTCGCCCTGCTGCCAGCAAGTGGGTAAAAGGTCACATTCCTTGCTGTTTCAGAGCCCAGTATAGAATTGGGAAAAAGAATATAGGCTAGGCTCATAGATATGTGACCCTAGCCGAATAAATACTAGGAAATAGGATGAATAACTGCTTATTTGGCTTCTGTAGATAGCTGATTGCGACATTAGGGAAAAAGAATGCTCAGGGGAATGCCCAGCCCGACCTGACTGGCTCTGACCACAATTCGTCACCCCACCCTTAAGGCTACAGACCTCTGAGGTGGCGAAGAGGAACCTTAATGTGTTACAATATGATTGGTACACAAAGCACGGGCTTAGGCAATTTAAAATGACTGGTCTACAGTGCGCAGGCTTGGACAATTTGAAATAATTGGTCTAAAAAGCTGTGGTGTGTTACAAATGGGTTGGTCAGCACTGCGCGGGCTTCTGATGTTTTGAAATGATTGGTTCACAATGCTTGGGCTTTGTTGTAAACCCTATAAAAACTGCCTTAACCCTGCATTCGGGGTCCCCACAATCCTCTTCACCCGTGTGGTATATGACTGTGGGCCCCAGTGCCCTGGAATAAAGTCCTCTTGCCATTTGCATCAAGACCGTTTCTCGTGGTGGTGATTTGGGGTGTCGCCTATCCCAGCCTGAGCGTGGAAGGTCCCCGCAATCGGGGGTCCCACAGAAGTTGTCAGTTAAAGAAGTCTTTTCCTCCCCTTCCTTCCTTCCCTCCCTCCCTCCCTCCCTCTCACTCTGCTTCCTTCCTTTCTTTAATTGGGAGAGTGTAAGGGACTGAGGGGCTGGTTTCTGTTCTCTCAGGCTGTCTGACAGCTTCATTCATTGAGCTCTATCTACTTTTGGTCTGGAAAGGTGGGTCAGAGGTTAGGGCGCCTGCCAGCGGAGCCCAAAGACCCGGGTTTGAATCCCCAGGTCCCAAAGCACAAAGCGGTGCCCGTGGTCCCTGGGAGGCCATGGCATGCGATGGTCCCATGCTTTCTCTCTCACCAATAAATGGTGAAATGATAAAACGAACAAATAGATATATATAATCAATCAATAAAACAACAAATAAATAATTATGATAAATGAATATAATGAATGAATAAGGATCAATGTTAAACAAACAAATATAAATAATAAAAATAGCAGGGCATGGTGTTGCACGCCTTTAATCCCAGCACTGGAAGGCAGAGGTAGGAGGATCGCTGTGAGTTCGAGGCCACCCTGGAACTACAAAGTTAATTCCAGGTCAGCCTGGCCCAGAGTGGTGGGACCCTACCTCGAAAAACAAAAAATAAAAAACAAAAAAATAAAAAACAAAATAATAAAAATAAAACAATGAATACATATGATAAATAAATATTATAAACAAATCAGTATAAATATTAAGTAAATGAGTATAACCAATAAATAAGAAAAGCAATAAGTAAATATATAGATATATATAAATATAATAAACAAATAAGGGTGACTATTAAATAAATGAACATAAATGATAAATAAATAAATGAATACACATAATAAATAAAATAATAAATATAATAAACAAATAAGGATTAAATACTAAATGAATATAAATAATAAATAAATAAATATAATAAATACATATAATAATCAAATAAGGATAAATATTAAACATACGATTATAAACAATAAATACTAAATCAACTAAATATAAATAATAAGTAAAGATATAACAATAAATTAATATGATAAGTAAGTAAATGTAATAAATCAGTATGAATATTAAACAAGCAAAAATAAATAATAAACAAAACAATAAATAAATATGATAAATAAGGATAAAAATAAAAAGTATATAAATATTAAATAAATAAAACAATAAATAAATATAATTACTAAATAAGTATAATAAACAAAGCAGTGTAAATATTAAATAAACAAATATTAAAAATAAACAACTATATAAATAAGGATAAATACTAAATAAATGAATGTAAATAATAAATAAATATCAATAATAAAGAAATAAAGACAAATAATAATAAATAAATTTAAATAGCAAATAAATCTAAATAATAATAAATAAATGCAAATAATAAATGAATAAATAACTGTAATTTTGTTTGTTTGTTTTTTTTTTTTGAGATAGGGTCTCACCACTCTGGCTCAGGCTGACCTGGGAACTAACTTTGTAGTCATCTCAGGGTGGCCTTGAACTCACAGTGATCCTCCTACCACGGCCTCCTGAGTGCTGGGATTAAAGATGTGTGTCACCATGCCCAGCAATAACTACAAATTATTAAAGGAAGAAATAAAGATAAAGAAATCTTAAAAGGCCATATGGCTGGCATCCTGGCTCAAGGCCTGTCCAGTGCACAACCTCTCTCTGTGTGTCTAATAAGTAAATAAATGAAAATGCATATTTAAAAAATACTTTAGTTACTTATTGATTAGAGAGAGAGAAAGAGAGAGGGACAGAGAGACGCCGAAGAGAGGAGGGAATGGACACGCCAGGGCCTCCAGCCACTGCAAATGAACTCCAGACCCATGCACTACATTGTGTATCTGGCTTACGTGGGTCCTGGAGAGTCGCACCTGGATCCTTAGGCTTCGCAGGCATGTCCCTTAACTGCTGAGCCATCCCTCCAGCCCGAGTTCATTTGTTTATTATTATTATTATCATCATCCTCATCATTATTATGATTACCATTGAGGTCAGGTGTGGCTCTAGGCCAGTCTGAGCCATAATCCACTCTGTCGTCTCAGGCTGGCCACAAACTCATGGCCGCGACCCTCCTCCTCCTTCTAAGCAAGTTGACTGCAATTTTCTTATTTTTTATTTTATTTTATTTATTCTATTATTTATATAATAATTTATCATTTTATTTAAATTCTTATTTTGGTATTTATAATTTATCTTATTATTTATTTTATTGCTTTATTTTACTTTTTAATTTAATTTAATTAATTTTATTATTTATTTAACTTTCTATTTCATTATTTATTATTTTATTTTACTTTTTAATTTAATTTTATCATTTATTATTTTATTTTTATTATTGGTATTGTTATTATTATTAATATGGGTTTTTGAGGTTGGGTGTGGCTGTAGGCCAGGCTGACCCGAACCCACTGTGTGTTCTCAGGCTGCTCTTGAACTCGGGGCCCAGACCAAAGCCCGAGCAAAGGCAAGACCACCAGCGACACAAAAACAAGTTGAACATCTTTTCCCGGGTCCAACTCTTTGGCTCCAAGAAGAGGCACAGAAGGCACAGAAGAAGACCAGGTGGGGCTTTTGGCTTTTGACATGTCCCCCCTTAGATTTGAGGACGGTGGAGGGGTTGGGGTGGCCATGTAAGAGGAGTTTGAAGCCCAGCTTGTGGGCATGAAGCCGCCTAGCCGGTGTGCATGCATGCGAAGGTGATGGCTTTCTTGCCTTTGTTAGTGTAATGGGCTTGCTGCAGTGCAATTGCCCTGGGACAGGCGCAGAGACCCAAAGCATATCCTATCCTGGATGTATCCCCTGAACGTCAGATATGTAGTGTGTGTGTGTGTGTGTGTGTGTGTGTGTGTGCGCGCGCGCGCCTGCGCGTGCTCCTGCCCGCTTCCCAGGCTTTGGGAAGGCGTGACCGGGACACGGGGACAAGCAGTCAAATGTGTACTTTGGAAATTGCCTGAGGGGAGCTGAGCAGACATCATTCCTGCTCTCTGTGTTTGGTCCTATGAAGGCAGGCCAGCTTCTCAGTGATCCTGAAGCTGTCTGCTACACCCCCATCGTTGCCTGAAGGGAAAAATGGAGGAAAGTAGATCTGAGCACTAAAGACTACTTTCAGAACTACATAGCTAGAGACAGCTAAGTCATAGACAAGGCTTTTGATATTAAGGACTGAAGAGCTTTCCACATTTTAAGAATGCTTCCTAGGCTAAGAAGAGGAAATCATCTTCCATGATTCTTCCAAAGCTCTTGGTTCCTAAGATTAAAGACCCTCTATGTCAGATGATTTTTCTGTTTTTGCAAACTCCTGTATTACCGAGTTGATATTAAAGTTTCATAATGAATCCCAGATGCCCTTTCATGGATAAGATTCTATATTTTATTTTAATTTATTTATTGACTTGAGAGACTGAGAGAGAGAAATAGGCAGATAGAGTGAGAGAAAGAGAATAGGCGTGCCAGGGCCTCCAGCCACTGCATATGAATTTCAGATGTATGCATCACCTTGTGCACCTGGTTTATGTGGGTCCTGGGTAATTGAACCTGGGTCCTTTGGCTTTGGAGTCAAGGGCCTTCACTGCTAAAGCCATCTCATCTCTCCAGCTCTATGCATGCATTCTATTTAAAACAACAATCCAAATGAAGGAATATATTTTACTAGAATTAAATAATCAACATTAATACATAGTGATTAATAATGAAACATTCCTCAAGTTATATTACAAAGTGATGTTTGGGGAAGGTATTAATGGAAGTATATTACTCTGTTTTTTGGAACAATGGGCACTGTTAAAGGGAAGTTTATGGTAAGCTACCAATGAACCCCACCTGGTCAAGTTTTGCCCTGTCAACTTTTAATGTCTAGTTCCAAATACAAAAAATATATATGTCTTTTGATCTGGTGTTCATATATCTTTCCTGGAAAGGAAAAGTATAAAAAGAATTGAGGGTTCATTGGGCTGTGTGTCTTACTAAGTGTGCTGTGCTAAACACATCAAGATCACACTGTATATAATCATTTTAGGAGATATACAACACAAACATGTACACACACAAAACCCAGGCTCCATTTGTTACTATAGATCTTTAAATATAGGTCTAATTATTCCATTCCTACCTATGCATAGCTTCTACCTTTCGTTGCCTTAGAACTCCCACTGAAAATGCATGACATTTCTGTGTACTAATGACATCGGAAAACTATTAAAGAACATAGCGTGATGATGATAATCTGTGTTTAGTCAGAGTAATGCACAGAATGGTAAGTCAATCGAAGGAGCATATTACCACAACTCGATTCACGCACATGGAAATTATCTCAAAAGAAATAGCAGATTAGTGGTGCTTGACTCTAGGCTTGATGTTAAGAGAGAGGGGAAGTTGAGGGGCTAACTTCACTTCCCCATTTAGGGTATGTATACAGAAACCACCACAAAAACAGAACGCTTAATGATTAATCTATCAATATGAAAGTATAGCCATTGAAATATATATATATATATATTTCCTCCCTCAAGCCAAACAAGTTTGGGCATTCATTTTAACTCATTAATTAAATGAGTGGAGTATGATTATAGGTTGTATTTTTCAACTGTCAGTCATTTGTATAGCACTTCATTAATCTGTATTACTTGTATTACACTTTTATTTTTTCAATTTTTCTTATCTGACTTTCTCATTGAATTCAATATAATTGTTTTTCTGTTATTTTAACTTGAAACGGTAAGAAAGAACATGATAACAAATGATTTCATAGTTTCCCAAATATATCCATTTCTAAAAACATGTTTGATGTT
>JAEOAD010001717.1:0-43897 GCA_036365145.1 Orientallactaga sibirica
TTCTTCCATATTCTCCTGTTTTATGGAGTAGAGGTTTTTGAAGTAAGTCCTATTAACTCTTCCTATTTCACTCATGTCTGTTGTGATCTCTCCTTTTTCATTTCTAATTTTGTTGATTTGAAGTGTTTCTTTTTTCTGCTTGATCAAATTGGCCAGGGGTGTATCAATCTTGTTAATTTTTTCAAAGAACCAGCTCTTTGATTCATCAATTTTTTAAATTGTCCTCTTAGTTTCCAATTCATTAATTTCTGCTCTGATCTTAATTATTTCTTTCCGTCTGGATCTTTTTGGGTTAGCTTCTTCTAGCTTTTCCAATGCCTTTAGATGGATGGTTAGGTTATTTATTTGGGATCTCTCTGTTTTTTTTTTATGAAGGCATTTAGCGCTATCATTTTTCCCCTAAGGACTGCCTTCATTGTGTCCCATAAGTTTTGGTATGATGTGTTCTCATTGTCATTGAATTCTAGAAATTTTGCAATTTCATTCTTTATTTCATCTACAACCCATTTATTGTTTAAAAATGTGTTGTTCAGCTGGGCGTGGTGGCGCATGCCTTTAATCCCAGCACTCGGGAGGCAGAGGTAGGAGGATCACCGAGAGTTCAAGGCCACCCTGAGACTACGTAGTTAATTCCAGGTCAGCCTGGGCCAGAGTGAGACCCTACCTCGAAAAAAAAAAATGTGTTGTTCAATTTCCACAGGTAGAGCGATTCCTGGTGTACTTTTTGTTATTGATTTGTAGCAATACCGCATTATGGTCTGAGATCATGCAGGAAATTACATCTATTTTCTTGAAAATAGGGAGGCAGGCTTTGTGGCCCAGTACATGATCTATTTTAGAGAAGGTTCTGTAGGCTGCTGAGAAGAATGTGTAATCTGTAGATTTTGGGTGGAATGTTCTGTATATGTCTGTTAGGTCTAGTTGCTCTATGGTGTTGTTGAGCTCTCTTACTTCCCTATTAATTTTTTGTCTGGATGATCTATCCATTGTTGATAATGGAGTATTAAAGTCCCCAACTATGATGGTATTGGTGTTTATTTCTGTTTTGTTGCCAAGTAAATTTTACTTTATGAATTGTGGTGCACCTGTGTTTGGTGCATAAATATTGATGACTGTGATATCCTCTTGTTGGATTGTTCCCTTCATAAGTAAGAAATGGCCTTCTTTGTCTTTTTTAGTTACCTTTGGTATGAAGTCTGTTTTATCAGATATAAGTATAGCTATACCTGCTTTTTTCTTGTTTGTGTTTGCTTGGAAAATCATTTTACACCCTTTCACCCTGAGGAGGTGTCTTTCTTTAGTGGTGAGGTGGGTTTTTTGAAGACAGCAGACTGAGGGGTCCAGTTTTCTGATCCACCTATTAGCTTATGTCTTTTGATGGGTGAATTAAGACCATTAATATTCAGAGATATAACTTTGAGGTTTGATTTAATACCAGCCATATTGTGATGGGTTGTAGTCTTTGTGGGAATTTTTTTGTTGTTGTTGTTAAATTGGACTATTTCTTGAGGGCTCTTGAGATTGGTTATTTGTTTCTTCTGTGTGGAGAATTCCCTGAAGTACTTTCTGTAGGTTTGGCTTTGTGTTCATATACTTGTAAAGATGAGTTTTATCATGGAAGGTTTTACTTTTGCCATCTATTACGAGAGATACTGTTGCTGGGTAGAGTAGTTGGGGCTGGAAACCATGGGTTCTTAGAGTTTGCAGTGTTCCATTCCAGGCCCTTCTGGTTTTTAGGGTTTCTATTGAGAAGTCTGAGGTAATTTTGATGGGGTTCCCTTTATATGTAATGTGTTGTTTTTCCCTGGCTGCTTTTAGGATTTTCTCTTTGTGTTTGATGTTTAGAGTCTTAAAGATAATGTGTCTTGGAGAATGTCTCCTTTTGTCCAGTCTGTTTGGAGTTCTACTAGCTTCTTGTAATTGGATGGAGTTTTCTTTTGAGAGAGTGGGACAGTTTTCTTCAATTATTTTGTTGAATAGGCTTTCCATTCCTTTGGCCTGTGTTTCTTCCCCCTCTGGTATACCCATGATCCTGATGTTTGGGTGCTTAATGGTGTCCCACATTTCCCTCATGCTCTGTTCACAGAAGTTTTGGAACTTGTTGAAATTTTTGGACTCATGGACTGTTTATTCAGTTCTGTCTTCCAGTTCTGAGTTTCTATCTTCCACCTGACTTACTCTGTTTTTAAGGGCTTCTATAGAGTTTTGGGCCTGTTCAATTTGGTTCATATTTTCTACGTTTTTTAATGTATATTTTCCATCCCTCTGTGTAGTTCCCTTTTTGTGTCATTTTCTGATTTTCTTAATGCTTCTTGGAGTTCATCCCTGCATTTCATTATGTCTTCATTGAACTTAGCCAGCTGGTTATTGAGGACCTCTCTTTTTTCATTCTCCTTCAGTTCATTTAACTGTCTTTGGAGCCCTTCCTGGTTCTTTTCTACTAGGTCCAATCTAGCAAGGATAACATTCATACAATTGTTGGCTCTTTCTTGAGTTTCTGTGAGTTGTACTATTTGCTTGGCCAGGGTTGCATAGCTAGTCACTTCATTTTGGGGTTCTGATTCTAATGTCTCTTCTATGCTTTGATTTGAAACATCCATTATAGGACTGGATAGTCTAGGTGGATTTACTTGTGTCTGGTTTTTCATGCTATTCCTTTTTCTCTATAGTTTGCCCATCATGATGATTCAGGTACCTTGTGTATGGAATGTTAGCCTGCTGTCCTGGGTTGGGGTGTGTTGCATTTGTGATTGTCAGGGCAGTGGTCCCTGGAGTTCTGGTAGGCTGGGGTGGGGGATACTGGCCTACTGGCCTGTGTTCTTTATGTAGGTGGGAGGGATGGGGGAACACAATCACCCTAGTTGGGCTGAGGCAGTGTAGGCAGGAGCACTGGCCTACCTCCCTGGATCCCTGATCTGCCCTGGGAGGGTGGAGTGATGGTATGGGACTGCTGATAGGGCTCAGGACGGCTAGGGGGCACCTGGCCAGTGATGGGGATGTGGCCAGTGAGGGAGGGGTCTGAGCAGCTAATGGCAGCTTCCATTGGTCAATGGGAATGGCAGGGTCCCCTGCAGTCCCAGATCAGGCCGCGCCAGGTGCTAGCAGCTAATGGCGGACTTCCGCTGGTCATTCGGACTGGCAGGGTCCGCGGCAGTCCCAAGTCAGGTCGCACCAGGCGCTAGCAGCTAATGGCGGACTTCCTCCAGTCACTTGGACCGGCAGGGTCTGTGGCAGTCCCAGGTCAGGCCAGGCCAGGCGCTAGTGGCTATTGGCCCCGGATCGGGCCGTGCAAGGTGCTAGCAGCTAATGGCAGACTCCCACCATTCACTCAGACTGGCAGGGCCCGCGGTGGTCCTGGGTCAGGTCACGCTGGCCGCTAGCAGCTAATGGTGGACTTCTGCCGGTCACTCGGATCAGCAGTGTCCAAGGCAGTCCCGGGTCAGGTGGCCCCTATCCTAGAGTGTGGGAATCAGTGGATTCCCTATTTTTTCATCCATCCCCTCTCTCTAGCTGGATGCAGGGGCCAGCAAACCATTTAAGAAATCTTTTAAAAGTTTAAATATCTTGCTTTTACTTCCCTGTAAGGTGAGGCGAGGTTAGGCTGATGCCATCTTGACCGGAAGTCTGATTGTCACATTCTTAACTGATCCGATACCTAACCGTTTGTTCAAGATAATGCATTTGCTAATGTAGCATTGTACATGTGTTCAACATAAATGACAGCAGTAATGCAAAGGATGGGAGAGAGGGAGGGATTAAGAATATTTTTTATTATAAATTAAGGAGGTATAATTGGAAAGTAGACTTGGAATAATCTTAACTGTATAGTAACAACTCCAGGTAAATCCCCAAAGGTAAACTCCAACAAGACTTAATGGGTGGGGCTGGGAGTGGTGGCACAATGCCTTTAATCTCAGTACTCTGGAGGCCTACCTTGGAGGATTACCGTGAGCTTGAGGCCAGCCTGAGACTGACTGCATAGTGAATTCCAGCTCAACCTGAGTAGACTGAGACCCTATATCATGAAGAAAAGAATTAATGGGAAAATCACCTTAAGATTCTGTTATAGTGACTGGATAGATAGCTTAGCAAATAAAGGTGCTTTCTTACAGAGCCCATTGGCCTGGATTTGATTCCCTAGTACCCACATAAAGCCAGATGCTCAAGTAGTTTGCAATGGCAGGAGGAACTTGGTGTGTTCATACTCACTCACTCTCTTTCTCTTAAATAAATATAAGAATAAATATTATGTTATGAATTATGTATATTATATATTATGTTATACATATTATATTAAATACATGCTACTTGTTTTCTCCTTAAGGTGTTTTGTTTAGTAGAAAAGAATGAAATATATAATAATGCAGTAAACCTTATACCATGATGTCTTCATTTAACTATATTTGGTACATGCATTTAGCATGACAACAATGATGCTACTGTTAATATCCCACATTCAACTAAACAGACTGAGTTACTGTTTTGGTTGAAAATAATTTGCTTTCTGAACCCCTGTCAAAATCTTTGATTCTATTGAAATAAAATCATCTCTATCCTTCATATATAGGAAGCAGTCTCATTGTACAATTTTGTATAAGGTTTATCCATGAATAGGAATGAGGGGAAAGTAGTCAGTGATATACCCAAGATTATGTTGTATATAATTATATATTATTATCTTATAGGTAAGATAAAAACAATTGGCATATAAGATATAAAAGAGTTATGACAAGAATACTGCTTAATGTTACACTGTTTTAGAATATAGACTATCCACCAAGCATCTACCTTCGAATGACGCCTGCCATGCAGACCAGCAGTGGTCACAAGGCAGAGGCAGTCTGCCTTATGGAAACTACTGTGCTAGGCAGGTATGTAGAAAATCTACTATTTAAATCATATGTAACTCTATTTCCCCCTTATTAGTTTTTTTTTCACAGATTTAATTATGGAATGACCATAAGCAGGTGCATGATCAAAACAGGCTGGCGATAGTCTTACATGCAGCTGGTAGATTTATTTGGAGAATATATATATATTTGGTTTTTCAAGGTAGGGTCTCACTATGGTCCAGGCTTACCTGGAATTAACTATGTAGTCTCAGGGTGGCCTTGAACTCACGATGATCCTCCTACCTCTGCCTCCCGAGTGCTGGGATTAAAGGCGTGCGCCACCATGCCCAGCTATTATTTTTGTTTTAATGCTTCAGAATGTCATCAGTTATAACTGGAAGTAGCACTGTTTATTGAGTAGAAAACTAGATTATTGCTGTAACTACTAACCTCTAGTTCTTTGTTATATAAAAAAAATTCCTCATTCTTGAGGTTGTTATATGTGAGCTACAATAAACAAATCTAATTAGTAATTTCCAACAACAGAAAAGTCCTTACATTGTTTGTGTTAGAATCAACTTATTCATTGGAAACATTCTATTTAACAAATTTATATATTAAATGTTTGAGTCTCCAAGATGGTTAGCACATTTTTGGCAGCAGTTTTGCTTTTCTTTGAGACCTTTTTTTGTTTTGTTTTGTTTTGTTTTGTTTTGTTTTGTTTTGTTTGAGGTAGGGTCTCACTGTAGCCCAGGCTGACCTGGAATTCACTATGTTGTCTCAGGGTGTCTTTGAACTAGTGGCCACAATCCTACTACCTCTCCCATCCGAGTACTGGGATTAAAGGTGTGTGCCCACAAGATTCTATTTTTTAACTGTCTGCCATTGTAACTTTGATTCTATCAGCATTCATTCTGACTCAGAAAACACTAACAAACCACCATGGCACCATCTTCCTGCCTCCTCTCATACAGCTGGCAATGGTGATGTAAACTGGGCATGAATGACATATTAAAACAGTAAATCATCTCTGTTTTCCAGTGGATGGAAGAAGAAAGAAATATAAAAGCATTCATCTCATGGTCTCCCTTTTGTCTGCATTTTGCCAGAGGACTTTTGCCAAAGAGGATGAAAAGCACAAAATTACAAGCTGTTCATCCCAATTATGCCTCATTTTGGGGTCCTTGAATCTCAAGAACATGTAAAAGGTTGATTAATTTTCTTAGCAGCGCACGGAGATTTGCAGGGCTTTGTGTCCATTCTTTTATGTGGACACTTTTTTGGTTTCAATTTCTATTATTAAAGCACCAAACTATTTCTTCCTGATATTTTCTCCCAGCAAGAAGCCCTGGTCAAATTGGATACTGTGATGGTTAAGTTTGTGTCAACTTGATTTGTTTAGGAATTTGTTTAGACATTCCTCATAAGTTTGTCTCTGAGGTTGCCTCTAGGAAGAATCCTTCCCCCAGGGTGAGCCCTTCCCCCAGAGTGAGTGGTCCCTCTTGGAGGAGGGGGCTGGTTGATAAAAGAGAAGCTCTGGGAAGAAAGGCTCTCTCTCCTCCTACCTGGCTGCCAGTGCTGCTTGCTGTTCTCTGCTTGGTGCTTGCTGCTTTCCAGTGTGTACTGAAGACCAGGGTGGACTGAAGAGCAGCATCTCTCCAGGATGCCTTCAGGCCTCCAGTGCCGGATTGGGACTGTTGAGGCATCCAGCCTCATGGACTGAGCAGCTACCAGGTTCCTTGACTCTCGGGCCCACAACCTGCTATTGCTGGACTGTTGTAAGCTAATCCAATAAATTCCCTTTTAATACAATTCATTCTATCCATTCTATTCCTCTAGAGAACCATGACTAATACAGGTACAAAAAAAATGGGGCCAGAGAGATGGCTTACCACTTAAGGTGCTTGCCTGCAAAGCCTAAGTACCCATGTTCAACTCTCCAGAGATCACATAAGCCAGATGTATAAAGGTGAGGGAAGGTCAAGATCTCACATGACCACTAGGTGTTGAAAATGGCTGGAGTTCAGTTGCAGTGGCTGAGGCCCTGGCACACCAATTCTCCCTCTCTCTCTCTCTCTATTTGTGTGTGTGTGTGTGTGTGTGTGTGTGTACGTGTATGCCTCTTTCTTTCTTTCTCTCTCTCTCTCTTACTATCTCTCTCATATAAATACACAAATAAACATGTTTAAAAGAAAAATTAAACAATAAATAAAAAGAAATAAAACAAACTTGCAGTATTGGGCACTCAACAAATGACTGAGGGATTCTTTACTGTTCTGTTTTTCTGGAGACTTCTGGAGTTGGGAACCCTAAAAATATTTTATTTTATTTTTTCATTATTTTTTATTTGAGACAGAGAGAAAGGGAGAGGGAAAAAGAGAGAGAGAGAGGGCAGGCCAGGGCTTCCAGCCACTGTAAATGAACTGCAGACACATTTACCATCTTGTACACCTGGCTTATATGGGTCCTGAGGAATTGAACCTGGGTCCTTGGGCTTCCCAGGCAAGCACCTTAACCACTAAGCCATCTAACCAGCCCCAGAAGAAACATTTTTATTCTTTTTAAGAATTGTTTATTTATTTATTTATTTTATTTATTTATTTATTAGATACAGAGAGACAGAGGGAGAGAGAGAGAGAGAGAGAGAGAGATGGAGATAGAAAATGGGCATGCCAGGGCCTCTAGCCACTGCAAACAAACTCCACATGCATGTGCCATGTTGTGCATCTGGCTAACGTGGGACTTGGAGAATTGAACCTGGGTCATTAGGTTTCACAGGCAAGCACCTTAACTGCTAAGCCATCTCTCCAGTCCTACAGTTTTATTCTTTAACTTGTTTTCATCAGGCATTTTTTGTCATGGCAAGGAGAAACTAAGTGACACAACACCCAATATAGACATCTGGCCTCCACAAATCCAAAACATACATGTGTCCACATGTATACGTACATGCATGCATGCATGCCACATCCATGTAAAAACCAATAATCTGCCAGGTGTGGTGGCGCACGCCTTTAATCCCAACACTGGGCAGGCTGAGGTAGGAGGATGATGGCCACGAGTTCAAGGCCAGCCTAACACTACAGAGTGAATTCCCGATCAGCCTGGGCTCGAGCGAGAACCTACCTTGAAAAACTAATAATAATAATAATAATAATAATAATAATAATAATGATAACAACTATGATAATGCCATCAATTTGGAATAGAGCTTCATGCCATCTACATTTGTGACATTTGGGGACCAAGATAACTATTTATGTTGAGGGTTTCACTGTTGCATTGTGGGAGGTTGGGTAGGTTCCACGGTTCTGCTCTCCATGGGGTGTGCAGTGCTTAGTCAAAGAATTGAAAATAACTCCAGACCTTGAACGCTTCCCTACAGACCCAAGCAGCCTCTCTCCAGTTCAATTTAGGATAAGCACTTAAAGTGACTGGAAATATGTAATATTTTGCTGGCTTATTTATTTACTGAGAGAGAGAAAAAAGAGAGAGAGAGAGAGAGAGAGAGAGAGAGAGAGAGAGAGAGAGAGAGAGAGAGAGAGAGATAGAGAATGGAAACACCAGGGCCTCTAGGCACTGCAAATGAATTCCAGACACATGTATCACCTTGTGCATCTGGCTTTACATGGGTCTTATGGGATCAAACCCAGGTCCTTTGGCTTTGCACAAAAGCACATTAACCACTGAGCTGTCCCTCCAGCCCTTGCTATTTTTCTTCATAACATTTCTGCTGAAAGATGGGGCTCCATGATCTCATGCAGCTCATGCTGACTACAGCACTGAAGGTTGTTTACAAGAAGATGAAGTCAGTAGCTGTTCTCCAGTTATGACAGTCAAATATTGCCACAGTTACAGACAAAATATCTCCTGCCACAGATGCAACCCAGGCCTTCCGTTACAATCACTGCTTCTCCTAATATCATCTCTTGGAGTTTTCAAAATACTCTTGGAGCGGGAGTGGCAGTGCATGTCTTTAATCCTAGCACTCTGCGAGCAAAGGTAGAAGGATCTTGACTGTGAGTTTGAGGCCAGCCTGAGACTCCACACTGAATGCCAGGTCAGCCAGGCCTGGAGTGAGACCCTACCTCGAAAATCCAAAACAAAAACCAAAACAGAATGTCCCTGGAAACCTCCCTGTGTGAGTTAAACCCACCACAGTTGGCTTCCTACCCCTGCCACCATGCCTTTCCCACCATGACAGACTGCCTCCTCTACAACTGTGACCCAGGATCCAACTTCTCATTCCTTAAGTTGCTTCTGTAAGTTATTTTGTCATGGCAATGGGCAGTAACTCCTTTTCTTTTCCATAGAGTCCATGAATGTATGGTAATTTCTCTCTGTCACTTCTCACATCTACTGTGTTGTCACTGCTAATTGTTTTTTTTGTTGTTGTTGTTTCTTCAAGGTCGGTTCTGGCTCTAGCCCAGGCTGACCTGGAATTCACTATGTGGTCTCAGGCTGACCTCGAAATCATGGCCACAGTTTTCCTACCTCTGCCTCCAAAATGGTCACCACTAATTTTGCACCAAAAGGTGACGAACCGTGTATGGTATTCACCCATGAGCTGCACCTCTCTGAGCGCATTTTATTGAGGATGTGAGGGATAAAAGGACAGAAACCTAGAGTGACTTGACCATGCATCTCACATATCTCATAGGCCAATGTCTGAGGATGGATTTGAATGCAGATTTCATGCTGGCCAAGCTAACACTTCAGTGGGGCTGTCCTAATCAGGTTCATGCTCCTGGGATGAACCTCCAGACCAGACACAGGTCATGGGGGAGGAGGATTTATTTGAAGCTTACAGATCCAGGGGAAGTTCCATCATGGCAGAAGAAGCTGACCCCCTTTCACAGGTCCACACATAGAGAAATACCACTGCCAGTACCATAAGCAAGTACACACGGGGAACCCCAGGCAGAAGTCAAGCACTCTGCATACCTTTAAGCTGGAAATCAGATCTGGCCCCACTAATACCTTAGGGCTGGACCCCAGGATCCCCTCACCATGACACCTCCTCCAGCATGGTGGCCGGAGCTCTAAATTACAACTTTTTAAAGTATATATTTCATTTGTTTATTTATTTATTTATTCATTCATTCATTCATTCATTCATTCATTCATTCATTTATTTGTAAGCAGAAAGACACAGAGAGACAGAAAGAGAGATTTATTGAGTATGGATAGGACAGGGCCTCCAGCCACTGCAAAGAAACTCCAGATGCACGCAGCACTTTGGCTTATGTGGGATTGGGGGAGTTGAACCTGGGTCCTTGACCTTTGCAGGTAAGTGCCATTACCCCTAAGCCATCTCTGCATTCCTAAATGACAAGCTTCAATAAATGTCTGAATCTATGGGGGTAATCCATTCACACCACCACAAGGGCTAAGTTTGAGAGAGGCTCCTTGTGCCAGAGGGTTCAGTTCTCCATGACCTTGTGCTTATATGATTGAGGGAGACCCCTGTGTCAAGTGTCAACAGCAGGTAACCCCATATTTTCTCTTTCAAAGGAACACATGCAGAAAGACTGATGACAGGGATCTTCAATGCATCATGCTGCAATCTTTTCTTTTTCAATGTTTTCATTCATTTATTTTTTATTTATTTGAGAGAAAGAAAGAGGGAAAGGCAGAGAGAGAGAGAGAGAGAGAGAGAGAGAGAGAGAATGAGAATGGATACACCAGGGCCTCTGGCTGCTGCAAATGACCTTCAGACACATGTGACACCTTTTGGATCTGGCTGAAAATCTTAAAGAAACACTCAAGCCAGGCTGACATCTGCTCTGTCAAATTCTCTGCTCATATGAAATACTCCCCGATCCTCCAGGTAATACTTCCATAATGCCTTTCTACCCAATAAATGAAATCATAGTGCATAATATTTCATTAAATGAGAGTGTGGCAACTTATCTCTTGCATATTTTTATTTATGTACCATTTTCTTCTCATAAATCAGGCTGAGATGCAAATCTATAGGCATTTATAGGCATGCTTTTATGCTGCCTTTTTTTGAGAGAGAGAGAGAGGAAGAGGCAGAGAGAGAGAGAATGGGGTGCGCCAGTAGCTACAGATATGTCACTGAATAAAATAGCAGTCAATGACAAATTTCACTAGCACCCCCATTATTATCATCATTCCCAAATCTCTCTTTAAATTTTTAAAAAATTCTTTATAAGAGAGAGAGAGAGGGCCGGACAGAGAGAGAGCAAGAAAATTGGCTCACCACAACTTCTGGCCACTACAATTGAACTCCCGACACATGTGCCACCTTGTATATCTGGCTTATCTGGGTTCTGGGGAGTCAACCCTGGGTCCTTTGGCTTTTCAAGCAAGTGCCTTAAGCACTGAGCCATCTCTTCAGCCCATGATCAATGCATTCTTTAATGGGTTTTCATGTATATCATAGAGGGAAAAATAGTAATATTATGCATGAGGGAAAGGCATTTGAGGTTTGCTTAAGTGAGATCTACATTATATACTGAGGAGGAGAGAAGAGAGGGAGAAGGACATAGAAAGGGGAAGGTGGCTGGGCGTTGTGATGCACGCCTTTAATCCAAGCACTCAGGAGTCAGAGGTAGGAGGACTGTGGAGAGTTTGAGGCCACCCTGAGAATGCAAAGTGAATTCCAGGTTATCCTGGGCTAGAGTAAGACCCTACCTTGAAAAACTATTTTTTAAAAAAAGGGGGGGAAGATGGGGCAAAAGGGAGAATTAAATTTTTAATAATATTTATTTATTTACTTGAGACAGAAAGAGAGAGAGAGAGAGAATGAGCATAACAAGGCCTCCAGCCATTGAAAATGAACTCCAGATGCATGTGTCACCTGTGCACCTGGCTTTATGTGGGTCCTGGGGAATCTAACCTTGGTTGTTAGGCTATGCAGGCAAGTGTTTTAGCCACTGAGCCATCTACTGAGCTCCAAGAAACATTTTCTACCAAAGATAGGCAAGTGCACATTTTCTGTTTCGTGGTTGTCATGCTCTCTGTCCATAGTTGGCCTGAAAACCTCAACTCTGCCCCTATATTTTGAAAGTCAGCATGGAATGTTGAGTATCATTGTGTGACATCAAAGTCTAGTGCACAGACCATCAGGATCGAGCTTCTTCCAGACTGGGATATGATTATACCTTATCTAAACTACTTAAACTTGGGACTGGAGAGATGGCTCAGTGCTTAAAGCACTTTCCCACAAAGCCAAAGGACCCAGGTTTGATTGCCCAGGGTGTACAAAACCCAGAAACACAAAGTGGCAAATTCATTTGCAGTGACTGGAGGCCATGGTGCACCCATTCTCTCTCTCTCCTTAAAAATAAATAAATAAAACTATTTTTAGTTTTATTCATTTATTTGACTAGAGAAAGATGCAGAGAGAGAGAGAAAGAATATGAGTATGCCAGGGTCTTTAGCTGCTACAAATGAACTCCATACATGTGTGCCACCTTGTGCATCTGGCTTATGTGAGTCTTAGGGAATTGAGCCTGGGTCCTTAGGATTCACAGGTAAGCACCTTAACTGCTGAGTAATCCCTCCAGCCTCAAACCTATGCAATTTCTTGGATACCGAGCCTTACCTAAGTTGCAGTCCACACTGCATTGAAAAGCAGGCAATGACCTATTCCTTCCACAAACGTACAAAGCAATTAAGTGTTGGCTGTTGTCTCAGCCTCCCTACATCATACCTTCAGAATGTGGCATATTTGGGCAAAAACAAGAGCAAGTAGGCTTTTGTCCTGGCTGGAACTGGAAACTGTGGTGACCTGAGGGGGGGAGGGGTTTTTCAATACAGCCACAATGGCCTTTTTAAATTTCTTCCTTTCTTGACTGACAAATTGTCATGGGAAGCTGAGCTCCTCCAATTTCTCTCTCCTGCTAAATCACATTATAAAAGAGATTCATATTTTTTAAAACTATTGAAGCATGTAGCCTCATTCAGATCTCTATATAGATGTGGATATGAAAATGGATATGGCATATATGTGTGATAGATATATGTTTCTTAATAAATTTGCATATAGATATTTATATATGATATATATGATACACATATACTTATCAATATATGTATATACAATATGTACAATATATATAATATATAGGACATATATATGGTGTAATACATTTGTTTATATGTATTTATGAATGATATATATATGATACATATGATATCTATATATGATATATATATATGTATACATATATATGATATATGCATAATGTATATGACATATATATATATGTGGCTTAATACAATTTCTTAAAACAATGTAAATGAACTCTAGGGATATTTATCATGTTTCATTTAACAGACAAAATGCAGGAATATTATTATATTTGAATTGATTATAAGATTTTCATGTAGGAGTGATTTTGTAGAAAGGATCATTAAATGGTCTCAAAAGCAACTTCAGGGCTGGGGAAATGACACGGGATTAAGACGCTTGACTGTGAAGCCTAAATACCCAGGTTTGATTCCACCAGACCCATGTAAAGCCAGATGTACAGGCAGAGTATTCCTCTGGAGTTCATTGCAGTGACTGGAGGCCCTGGTGTACCCATTATATCTATCTATCTGCCTCTCTGTCTCTTTCATAAATAAATAAAATAAAACATTTCAAAAAATCAACTGCAAAGGGAAGCTGGGTGTGGTGGTACACACCTTTAATCCCAGCACTCAGCAAGCAGAGGTAGGATGTTGGCTGTAAGTACAAGGCTACCCAGAGACTACACAGTGAATTCCAAGTCAGCGTGGGCTAGAGTGAGACCCTACCTCAAAAAACCAAAAGAAAAGAAAAGAATGAGCATTGCTTTAATCCTACAGGTTTGAATAAAAAAACTCCAGAGTTTTTTTAAGAAGACTGTGGACCTCTTTACAAAGTCACAAACCTGCCCAGGAGACAACTTCCAAAGGAAGCTGACTAATGTAAGGAAGTTCAACTTAGAGATTAAGTAATAATAATACTAATAATATTTTGGTTTTTCAAGGTAGGGTCTCACTCTATCTCAAGCAGACCTGGAAGTCACTATGTCTTCTCAGACTGACCTCAAACTCACTGCTATCCTCCTACCTCTGCCTCCCGAGAGCTAGGATTAAAGGTGGGCGCCACCATGCCAGGCTCCACTACATCTTCACATCCCTCAGTGTGAGGATGTCAGATGGTGGGATGTGGACTTTTACAAGAATCATGAGGTTGAAACTCTGGTCATCAAAGACATATCATTTCTTCTCCACTAAAGACTCCCCAATAGTATGGCATCGAGGAAAATGTAATATAGTGAACAAACTGGATTAAGTGACACCATAATGATCCTTGCACTTCAGAACAGTTAATGATTCTGAGATTGAAATTCTTACAGACTCCATGGCTGACTCTGCAGTGAACTTTATTTATATATTCAATATACCAAAATGGCTTAGTGGTTAAGGCACTTGCCTGGGAAAACTAAGGATCCAGGTTTGATTCCCCAGTACCCATGTAAGCTAGATGCACAATATGGTGCATGCATCTGGAGTTCATTTGCAGTGTCTGGAGGTCCTGGTGTACCCCCCTCCTTCTTTCTCTCTTTTTCAAATAAATAAATAAAATATTTTTAAATGAGCATATATATGATGTATAAATATGTTAGGCCTTGCTAGTAACAGGCTGTACCTGTGAGGAGGCTGGCCTGAACTATTGGACATGGCCAGGGACCCTGGGCTGTGGGATTGCAGCTGACCCTCTGTCAGGAAGTCCCTGGAGACGGTGATGGCCTTCCCTATGTTGTAAGGTGTAGTGAGCTGTCATTGCCCAGAGTGGGCAGAACTGGTGAGGTGCTCCCCCCAGACCCTAAAAGGCTCTGACCATTCCATTCCATAAGTCAGACTGTGCCCCCCACAGTTCCTGACCTGTGGCTAGCTGCCCAAGGGACCCTCATGTGGCTAAAGTCACGTAGCCTTCTCTTGCCACACAGTTTTGAAGTCACAGCTTTCTGCTAATCTCCTCTTCCGCCCTTCCCCCTACCTTCCCTTATCCTTTCCCCATAGCTTTGAAGTTACTAGTCCTTCCACTATCTAGATAACAGCCCATAAACTATGTATCCGATTGCATATAGTATGCATGTGCAATCTCAACCTTCCCCAAGTGTTTATAAACCCATCCCCCCTTTGAATAAATGAGTGCTGTCCATCAGACGGTCTCCTGGGTGCTCACTGTCCCTTCATGTGTTTGCGTGTCGCACTCTCCCGCTACTCCAGAAAGGACCCTGCTGCTTCCCTCCCAACTCCTCTCTCCCTCGCCTGGGACGTTGGGCAGCCAATGACCCCTGGGGAAACAGGAATGAGATCCAAATAAATACATATATATGTATTATCATATAATGATTATATACCAGGTATAATCAATATACAAAATCTTATTATTTATACATAATGAATACATATATAAAATTATACACACACACATACACACACACACACACACACACACATGCACACACACACATCATGCAAAGCCTAAGGAACAAGGTTCAATTCCCCAGTACCAATTTAAGCCAGACGCACAAGATGGTGCATGATTCTGGAGTTTGTTTGCACTGGCTGGAAGCCCTGTTGTGCCCAGTCTATTTCTCTCTCTCTGCCTCTCTCTCTCAAATAAATAAACAAATACAAATATTTAAAGCAATCTTTTGTGATTTGTGTATGTGGACATATATTATATATCAGATACATCCATATAATATATACATATAATCATACATGGTGATTATATGTAATATATATTATAACCACATATCATTATATAGAATATATATGAATAAACAATGTACCAGAATCTTCTCAGATATACACAATATATGTCTTCTGACATGTATATGTTAATAGATAGTATACTTACATACTCATGTATGTTACACATATATATATCTATGTAATTTTACATACATATTCATGTATATTACACATATATATATGAATATATATTTAAGTTTTGCTGTACATATATTGTATACTTTCTTCTACATATGTGAACATATATTTTTGTTTCTATGTATATAATTAAACAAAACCATTCCTGAAAACGTACCAGGGTAAAATATTCAATTTCACCAGAATCTTACTGTAGCTCAAAAGGAAACATGTAATTCAAGTATACATGCTTTTTAGAGATTTTAATATCCTTTGGAAAGATAGCATTTTTCCAGAATAACTTCTGTGCTTTTTGGTGGACACCTGTTTATTTTTACATGAGACAGAACACAAATGCATCATAAACACATTACAAATGCAGATTTGTAAAGTATTTTTGTTTTGTTTTTTTGAGGTAGGGTTCAACTCTAGTGCAGGCTGACCTGGAATTCACTATGTAGTCTCAGGCTGGCCTTGAACTCACAGCCATAATCTTCCTACTTGTGCCTCCCAAGTGTTGGGATTAAAGGTGTATGCCACTGCACCACCATGCCCAGTTTTTTTGTTTTGTTTTGTTTTTGTGGATGTGTGAGATACACCATTTTGGAGGACCTGAAAGTTTTTAGAATAATGTCTTAAATTACAGGCAATAAAAGGGGGGAGGGGTATGCAGAATTACTAAAACTAGGACATCACATTCTCTTAAGTCATTTTATTACAAGTGTAGCAAGTGCTCAGATTCCTTTGCACAGAGTCTTTATTTTATTTTATTTTATTTTATTTTATTTTATTTTATTTTATTTTATGCACATACAAATCCACAGAGGGGGGAGAGAGAGAGAGTGAATTGGTGGGCCAGGGCTTCAGCCACTGCAATCAAACTCCAGATGCTTGTGCATCTAGTAGGTGTGTGTGAGCTTGTACTTGCCTCACCTTTGTGCATCCGGCTTATTTGGGATCTTGGGAGTCAAACATGGATCCTTAGGCTTTGCAGGGAAGTGCCTTAAATGCCATCTCTGCAGCCCAAGTCTCATCTCTTTTTTTGAGAGAGAGAGACAGAGAAAGACAGAGAGATAGAGGGAGAGAGAAGAAGACGAATAGAGATGGGTGTGCCAGCAGCCTCTCAGCTGTTGCAAATGAAATCCAGATGCGTGTGCCCCCTTGTGGGCAAGTGCGGCATTGGGCCATTGCATCACTTTGCATCTGGCTAAACATGGGACCTGGAGATTGGAACCACTGGAGATTAGAACCAGCGTTCTTAGGCTTAGGAAGCAGGCGCCTCAACCACTAAGCCATCTCTCCAGCCCCCAAGTCTCATCTTTGAATATCAAAGCCTGACATTGTGGCTAAGATGCCAGTCAGTACTTTGCATACTAAGTGATCCTATCTGTTCACCTCCCTACACCTTCCTCACCATTTTAACCTTCCTTTATCCCACATTTTTGTACCCTTTATGTTCCTGTGTATGTAAAGAAATAATAAACCAGGTGAGTTTCAGGGAATTGAAAGCAATTTTTTTCACTGTGCAACTATATACATGTATATCTTTTGTAAATTCTTCTTAAGAATGGTTGTGGGAGAGGGCAGAAAGAATGTAAGAGACAAAGGAAGGATACGACTCCTTAAAATGCAACTGTCCAGACAGAAATTGGCCTCGATATCCATGACCTTGCAGTGCCTAACAATACTTCTTAAGACCTTCATAATAGGAGAAAAAGATGATGACATCAAATTAAAAGAGATACTAATGGAGAAAGGGAGGTAATATGATGAAGAAGGGAGTTTTGAAGGGGAATGGGGGGAGGGGAGGGAAATATCATGGGTTTTTTGCCTGTAAGTATAGAAGTTGTCAATAAAAAATGTAAAAAAATAAAGAATGGTTGTGGGGCTTGGAGAGGTGGCTTGGTGGTTAAGGCACTTGCCTGCAGAGCCAAAGGACCCGGGATTGATTTCCCAGGCCTCACGTAAAGCCAGATGCACAAGGTGGAGCAAGTGTATGGAGTTTGTTTGTAGTGATTGGAAGTCCTGATGTGCCCTTTCTTTCTTTCTTTCTTTCTTTCTTTCTTTCTTTCTTTCTTTCTTTCTTTCTTTCTTTCTTTTCTTTTCTTCCTTCTTCCTTCCTTCCTTCCTTCCTTCCTTCCTTCTTTCTTTCCTTCCTTCTCTCTTCTCTCTCTCTCTCTCTCAAATAAATACTTTTTTTTTGGTTTTCTAAGGTAGGGTCACACTCTGGTCCAGGCTGACCTGGAATTAGTCTCAGGGTGGCCTTGAACTCTCGGCGATCCTCCTACCTATGCCTCCCGAGAGCTGGGATTAAAGGTGTGTGCCACCATGCCTGGATTCAACACCATCTTTTGCTGACAATTTTTTTCAAATAACTCATCTGAAGCACATAGTACTAATTTAAACACAGGTGGTTCTACACTTTTTTAAAAAAATTGTTGAAAGTTGTCTAAGCTTGGAGACAAATTATCAAAAATTCAGTTGAGTTCAATAGCATTTTAAAAATACTAATCACGGACTTCCAGGAAAGATGGCAGCATAGGAGCCACACCAAACTAGATCAGGCAGAGATTTAAGCAAAACTACAGCAAAATACACTCTTCTGAAAAGTGCAGAATAGTTTCTTCCTAGACACAGTGGAGAACAGGAGAAGGACAGAATCCCACTGAGGAACTTGTGGCCCAGTCCTCAGCAGCCCCGTTCCACTGCAGCCCTGGTCTGTCGCAGCCACGATCCATGCAATCTGTGTGCCAGGCACCACCCACCAGGCGGGTCTAGCAGCACAACAGACACCAAACAAGGGGACTTTCCAACCTCATCAGCTTCCTTGCAGAGCTCAGAAATCTAAAGAAAAGTCTGCTGAGCTACTGAAAGAGATACAGGGGAACAGTGTGAACAACTACAGGCTTTCTGACCTCTCCCATCCCCCAACCATCATACCCATGAACCTACAGCATTCAGCTCCCTACAGCATCTAGCACAGCTGAGTCAAGCTCAAGCTCCACAGCACAACAAGGAGTGAATGAGGTGGATGCTCAGCATTGGTAAGATTGGAAGCCACACCAAAAGGTAATGAGGCCAGCCAACTGACAAAAGGTACATAAGCCTGCATTGGAAGTGCTAATCTCTCTCTCTCCCCCATGTCAGGGCAGGTTATGGGTTACATGTTTTTGGTTGGCATTACCATTTCCAAATAAACTGTACATGGGGTGGTAAATATTGATGCCTTTAATACTTACAGATTTATGGGGTGTGGTAGTTTGAATAGATGGCCCCCAATATATTCAGTGTTTTATTAGTTTGTAGTTTGCATCTGCAGCCGCCTTTCTGGAGGCAGTGTCTCTGGGTGGATCTTAAGGTGTGGTGGTGGATTTAGGATTTCAATCTAAAATATGCAGTGTGCCCAGCTGGAGTTCCTGAGGTGTGCTGTGCTGTATGGCTATTGGCTTGTGGCTTTGCTCTCTGTGTTTAATCCTGTGAAAGCAGGCCAGCTTCTTCTGCTATTATAGAACTTCCTCTGGATCTGTAAGCTTTAATAAATATCACTTCCTCCATAACTGTGCCTGGTCTGGAAGTTCATCTCAGTGAACCTGAAGCTGTCTGCTACATAGGGCCTTTGTCTTTTTCTTTTGTCATTATCAGGGACAGGGTCTGATCCAAATCCAGGCTGACATGGAACCCAAGTCAGAACAGAATTCTCTACCTCCTGGCTGACAGGATTAAGGGTGTAGAGCAACACACACCCTTAGAGATTTTGGCCTTATAAGACTGTTTGTTTTAATCCCTACACTTGTATTCTCTGTGCTGGTTTTTATTGAATGTGTATTTTGCTCAGTTGAAGTTTAGAATTTGCCAGTATATTGTCCCACCCAGTCCACTAGAATATTTGCTTAGGAAGCAAACTCAACACATAGGATTACTTCTGAGGTTGGATTTGGGTACAAGTGTTAACTCATATCCTGAAAGTATATAAATGTTGATCACTACATCTAAGAACACTGCAGATAAATAGAAAATCTAAGCATCAATTCAATCCATGATGCAAAACTCACCACATTATAATACAAGAAATACAAAGCCAAATACAAAGACAATGCAATCCCAACAAAAATTACAAATCCATCAGAAATGCTCACCAATGAGACTGTTTTAGATGAAATTCCTGACAAAGATTTCAAAAATATGATGTTATCTCTTCTCAAAGAAATGAAAAAAGAAATGAAAGAAATCAGAGAATAAAACAAAGGAAGTAAAGAAGCAAACAAACTCCTCAAAGAGAGCACAGGAAACCAGCTTAATGAAATAAAAAGGTCATTACAGAACATGAGTAAGGAAATAGAAATACTGAAGAAAAACCAGGCTGAATTCCTAGCTCTAAAGATCACAGTCAGTGAAATAAAAAACTCTGTGGACTGTCTCATGAGTAGAATGGATAAAGGAGAGAGAACAGAATATCTATACAAGAAGACCAGGTGGCAGACTTAATACAGTCTAACAAAGAGAAAGACAAGCTAATAGAAAGGTAAGAATGGGAATTCCAAGATATTCAGGACTCTATGAAAAGATCAAACATAAGAATTCATGGTATAGCAGGAGAAGAATTTCAATCCAGAGTAATAGTAGATGTTTTCCACAAAATCAAAGAAGAAAATTTTCCCCAAATTGGGAAAGAAATGACAATGAAGATACAAGAAGCTTTTAGAACACCAAACAGACAAAACCTAGAAAGATCCTCTTCTTGCCATGTTATAATTAAACTACTAAACACGCCAACCAAAGAAAATATATTGAAAGCAGTTAGACAGAAAAAGCAAATGACCTTCAAAGGGAAAACCATCAGGATCATAGCAGATTACTCAACACAGACTTGAAAAGCCAGAAGGGCTTGGAGTAATGTATTCCAAGTTCTGAAAGATAAAAACTATCAACAGGGCTGGAGAGATGCCTTAGCAGTTAAGGAGCCTGCCTCCTAAGCCTAAGAATGCTGATTCCAATCTCCAGCGGTACCAATCTCCAGGTCCTACATTTAGCCAGATGCAAAATGACACAAGGGCGCAATGCCACACTTGACCACAAGGGGGTGCACACATCTGGATCTCGTTCGCAGCAGCTGAGACACTGCTGGAGTGCCCATCTCTATCTGTCTTCCTTTCCCTTTGTCTCTCTCTGTCTCTCTCTCTCTCAAAAAAAAAGTCAATCAAGATTACTTTATCTTGCAAAGCTATTTATCCAAATTGATGGAAAAATAAGGATATTCCACAACAAAAACAAGGCAAAAGAGTTTATGGCAACTAAACCAGCTCTACAGAAAATACTTGAAGGAATCATTCACACTGAAGAGAAAGCAAAACACACACAGCCAGAAATAGGAAAACATAATCCATACTCAAATAACAGTTAAAACAAGTGAGTAAAGTGAAAACAGGAAGAAGTACAAAACAAGAAAGTGGTGAGAATAAATACATATCTTTCAATACTAACTCTTAACATCAATGGCCTCAATGCCCCAACCAAAAGACACAGTCTTCAAGGCTGGATTAAAAAGCAGGATACTGTCATCTGTTGCCACGAGCACACTCACCTCTCAATAAAAGATAGAAACTTTCTTAGGGTGAAAGGTTGGAAAAAGGTATTTCAAGCAAATGGGCCTAGGAAACAAGCAGGGGTTGATATCCTAATTTCTGGCAGGATAGACTTCAAACCAACATTAGTGAGGAAAGATGAAGAAGGTCACTTTATACTGATTAAAGGAACACTCCCACAGGAGGACATTACAATCCTAAGCATATATGCTCCTAACATGGGGGCTCCCAATTTCATCAAACAAACACTATTAGACGTAAGTCAGATAACTCCAAACACAATAGTAGTGGGTGACTTCAATACCCCACTCTCATCACTTGAGAGGTCTACCCAGCAAAAAATTAACAGAGAGACATCTGCATTAAATGATGTCATGGAACAAATGGACCTAAGAGATATATACAGAACATTCCATCCAAATGCTACAGGATATACATTTTTCTCAGCAGCACATGGAACATTCTCTAAAATAGACCATAAAATAGGACACAAATCAAATCTTAACAAATACAGGAACATTGAAATAATCCCTTGTATGCTGTCTGAGCACAATGGGATTAAACTGCAAATCAACAACAAGAAAAACTACAGAGAATACAGATATTCATGGAGACTAAACAGCACACTATTGAATGATGTATGAGTCATTGAAGAAATTAAAAAGGAAATCAAGAAATTGATAGAATCAAATGATGATGAGAATACAACATACCAAAATCTTTGGCCACAATAAAAGCAGTCCTAAGAGGGAAATTTATAGTTCTAAGTGCCTATATTAAGAAATTAGAGCGTGCACAGTAAACAATTTAATGCTTCACCTTAAGGCCTTGGAAAGAGAAGAACAAGGCAAACCAAAATCAGTAGAGAGGAAGAAATAACAAAGATTAGGGCAGAAATTAATGAAATAGACACCAAACAAAAAAAATCAAAAGAATCAATGAAACAGAGTTGGTCCTTTGAAAGGATAAACAAGATTGATAAACCCTTTACAAATCTGACCAAAAGAAAGAGAGAAGAGACAAAAATTGATAAAATTAGAGATGAAAAAGGCAACATCACAACAGATACTAAAGAAATTCATAAAATCATACAGACATACTTTAAGAATATATATGCCTCTAAGTTTGAAAACCTGAATGAAATGGATTATTTCCTTGATTCATATGACCTACCAAATTTAAATCAAGATGAGATAAACCATTTAAATAGAACTATAACAAGTACAGAAATCCAAGCAGTTATAAAAAGTCTCCCAACTACAAGAAGTCCAGGCCCAGATAGATTCACTTGTGAATTTTACCAGACATTCATGGAAGAACTAACACAAATGCTTACCAAACTTTTCCATAAAATAGAAAAGGAAGGAATTCTACAGAAATTCTTCTATGAAGTCAGCATCACCCTGATACCAAAACTGGACAAAGACAGAACAACAACAAAAAGAACATTACAGGCCAATCTCCCTCGTGAACATAGATGCAAAAATTCTCAACAAAATACTGGTAAACAGAATACAAGAATATATCAGAAACATTATTCAGCCCGACCAAGTAGGCTTTATCCCAGAGATGCAGGGGTGTTTCCACATATGCAAATCCATAAATGTAATACACCATATAAATAGTCTGAAGAACAAAAATCACGTGGTCATCTTAATAGATGCAGAAAAGGCATTTGACAAAATCTGGAACATATCACAACATAATAAAAGCTATTTATGACAAACCTACAGCTAACATAATACTAAATGGGGAAAAACTTGAAGGTTTTCCACTAAGTTCAGGAAAAAGACAAGGGTGTCCACTTTCCTCACTTTTTAAAATATAGTACTAGAAGTCTTAGCTATAGTAATGAGGCAAAGACACTCATAAAAGGGATACAAATTGGAAAGGAAGAGATCAAATTATCATTATTTGCATATGATATTATTCTATACATAACAGACCCTAAAGACTCTACCAGCAAACTGTTAGAGCTGATAAACACTTTTCACAATGTAGCAGGATACAAAATAAACACACAGAAATCAGTAGTAGCTATTCTATACACTAACACAAACATACAGAGGATGAAATCAAGGAATCTCTCCCATTCACAATTGCCTAAAAAAAAAAAAATACCTTGGAATAAACTTCACCAAGGAAGTGAAGGATCTCTACAATGAGAACATTGAAACACTCAAGCAAGAAATTGCAGAAGACACAAGGAATTGGAAAGACATCCCATGTTCTTGGATTGGAAGAATCAATATTGTGAAAATGTCAACCTTACCAAAAGCAATCTACACATTTAATGCAATCCCCATTAAAATCCTAATAGCATTCTTTATGGAAATAGAAAAAACAATCCTAAAATTCATCTGGAAGCACAAAAAACCTCGAATAGCCAAAACAAATTTGGGCAACAAAAATCAGGCCAGTGGTATTACTATACTCAATTTTAAATTATACTACAAAGCCATAGTAACAAAAACAGCATGGAACTGGCACAATGACAGACATGTAGATCTATGGAACTGAATACAAGACTTAAATATTAATGTAGGCAGCTACAGACAGCCACCTTAGTTTTGAAAAAAATGCCAAGAATATTCATTGGGGAAAAGACAGCCTCTTCATCAAGTGGTGCTTGGAAAACTGGATATCTGTATGTAAAAGGATAAAAATAGATCCTTGTCTATCTCCATGCACAAGAGTCAAGTCCAAATGGATCAGGGATCTTAATATCAGACCTGAAACTCTGAAACTGATAGAGGAAAAGGTAGGGGAAACCCCTCAACATACTGGCATAGGCAATGGCTTTCTGAATATAACCCCAATTTCTCAGTGAATAAAACCACTAATCAACCACTGGGACCTCACGAAACTACAAAGCTTTTGTACAGCAAAGGACACTGTGAATAGCGCAAAGAGACAACCTACAAAATGGGAGAAAATATTTGCCAGTAATACATCTGATAGAGGATTAATATCCAGAATAAACAAAGAACTAAAAAAAAAAACAATAATAAATCAAACAACCCAGTTAAAAAATGGGCTATGGAACTAAATAAAGAGTTCTGAGAAGAAATACAGATGGCATATAAACATCTAAAAAAGTGATCCACATCCTTACCATCAGGGAAATGCAAATTAAAACCACTTTGAGATTCCATTTCACTCCTGTCAGAATGGCTACCACCAAGAAAACAAATGACAATAAGTGTTGGCGTGGATGCGGAAAAAGAGGAACACTTCTACACTGTTGGTGGGAATGTAATCTGGTCCAGCCATTGTGGAAATTAGTGTGGAGGTTCTTGAGACAGCTAAAAATAGATTTACCATATAATCCAGCTATAGCACTCTAGGCATATATCCTAAGGACTTCTCACTACCTTAGAGATACTTGCACAACCATGCTGATTTCTGCTCTATTCACAATAGCTAGGAAATGGAACCAGCCTAGATGTCCCTCCACAGATGAATGAATAATAAAGATATGGTACATTTACACAATGGAGTTCTATTCAGCGGTAAAGAAAAATGAAATTATGAAATTTTCAGGGAAATGGATGGTCTGGAAATGTTTATAGTAAGTGAGGTAACCCATGCTCAGAAAACCAAACCTCACATGTTCTCTCTCTTATGTGGATCCTAGATACAAATGTATAAACTTGTGTGTAAACTGGAACCAAAAATGGGTAGCAGCAGCCAGTAAGATGGTAAAAGGCTGTAAGGGAGGGAGGAGAGGGAAGGACTTAAGTGGATGGTATTGTATATATGTAAGTAGAAGAACAGATTACACGGAACAGAAAGACCTAAGTGAGGGCAGGGGAAGAGAATGCATAAAAGAAGGGTGTGGGGAGGGTCAATCAAAATTCAAGATATTCTGTATAAGACTTACGTAAACCTACTTTTCTGAATAATGGCACATCCAGAAGCTATAGACTGCTACTAAAAAATTTTCAGTGCCTGGGATGGGATACCTTCCAGTGAGTTGTTGGCCAAGGAGTTCTGTGTAGACTCCAAAACATTAAAGGTATTGCCAAGACCCTTGGTTTCCCTTGAGAAACAGATGGTAAGACCCTATTGCTGAATACATCTCTTGCCTGAGAGGCAAGGTCACTGAGAAAGCGATCTGGTGCTGAGCAGAAAACCTTCTCCCTGGCCAACTGAAAGCTGGAAAAAGCTCCACAGTGTGCAGCCGTTTAGGACACAGAAGTCATCAGCAGTGAAAACTGTGGACACTGGAAAATTCAAGTTTGGCCAGACAGGCCCAATGACTGAATGGGTGCAATAGTGACATGTTTGCTCTTGGGAAAACCAACTGCTCCCTAGTTGGCCTGAAAGCCCTCTGTATGGGAGCTAATACATTTCTGGTACTGAAAAACTAATCAAAAGTCTATGACAGGGGTGATCATGGGCTTTAGGGGTATAAAGCCTGCTCTTGTCTGGCTAAATGTATATATTATTCCCAACAAGCTGCCCTGAAAGCACTACACTTAATGTGCATATTCACATATCAATGCTACTCTCACTTCTGGTTAGAGAAGCTTCTCTTTTCAAATGGCAATGACCACTGGGATGACCCAAAAGGCAACATAGTGCTGAGAAGAAGGGATGTAGGAGTGTCCAGCACTGAAACATCTTGGTCACACCCTCTAAGGCTCAGGGTCCATTGTGGAAGAGGTGGGGGAAAGAATGTAAGAGCCAAAGGAAGGGTACAACTCCTTACAATGCAACTGTCCAGACAGAAATTGGCCTTGATAGCCATGACCTTGCAGTGTCTAGCAATTACCTTCACAAGACCATCATAATAGGAGATAAAGATGATGACATCACATTAAAAGAGAGACTAATGGAGAGAGGGAGGGGATATGATGGAGATTGGAGTTCTGCAGGGGAATGGGGGAGGGGAGGGAAATATCATGTTTTATTTGTAAGTATAGAAGTTGTCAATAAAAAAAGTTAAAAAAATACTAATCATAGCTTAGTGGTTAAAGCACTTGCTTGTGAAACCTAAGGATCCAGGTTTGATTCTCCAGGTCCCATGTAAGCCAGATGCACAAGGTGGTGCATGCATCTGGAATTTGTTTGCAGTGGCTAGACACCCTGATATACCCATTCTCTCTCTCTCTCACTCTCTGTCCCTAATAAATAAATAAAGTAAAAATAAAAAATACTAGCCGGGCGTGGTGGCGCACGCCTTTAATCCCAGCACTCGGGAGGCAGAGGTAGGAGGATCGCCAAGAGTTCAAGGCCACCCTGAGACTACATAGTTAATTCCAGGTCAGCCTGGACCAGAGTGAGACCCTACCTCGCAAAAACCAAAAAAAATAAAATAAAATAAAAAATACTAATCGCTTTCAAATTAATCCATGCCAGGGAGATCTTTATTTAAAATCATTCATAATTAGTGTTACTCGTTTCTATGTGTACACAATGTCAAATATCCAATGACATGTGAAAGGTGGCTTCACTTGATGATTTTCACCAGGCTACTTTGATGTTGATTGGTTAAAACATGTCAGGATTTTGTCAACACTGTCACATATGAGTTTTTCCAAAGATAACTGCCAACATACACAAATTGCATTCTCTGTGGCTATGCCAAAAGAGAATTAGCTCAATTTCTCATTGCATCATACAATGACAAGAGAATTCTTACAGTGTTGGGGTGTTTTATGTCATCTTTGCAAGAGAGAAAAAAATTAATCCACTCTTGAAGTTTTAAGTTCTCTACATCGGATATGATGCTGACGATCTATTTGGCAACTTAGGGTCAAAAATCAGGAAGAGCCTGGCAAGGTGGCACAGACCTGTAATACCAGCATTCAAGAAGCTGAGCAGGGGCTGGAGGGATCCCTCAGTGGTCAAGGCACTTGCTAGCAAAGCTTAAGGACCCAGGTTCGATTCTGCAGGAGCAATGTAAAGCCAGTTGTACAAGGTGATGGCATACATCTGGAGTTCCTTTGCAGTGTGGCAAGAGTCCCTGCCATGCCCATTCTCGTGTCTGTATTCTCTCTGTCTCTCTGCTTGAAAATAAATAAGTAAACTAATGAGAAGCTGAGGCAGGAGGACTATGAGTTGGAGGCCAGCCTCAGCAATGTTGCTGTAGCAGACAGCTTCAGGTTTGCTGAGATGAACTTCCAGACCAGGCACAGTTATGGAGGAAGGGATATTATTTATTTAAGCTTACAGATCCAGGGGAAGTTCCATAATGGCAAGAGAAGTGGCCTGCTCTCCACAGGGCCAAGCAGAGAGAGAGAAACCAACCAGCCACCACAGCACACAGAGCAAAACTACAGCCAAAAGTCACACAGCACACTTCAGGAACTCCTGCTAGGCACATTTGCATATCTTTACAATGGAATCTCAAACCCACCATTTAACACCTTAAGACCGGCCCCCAGTGACATTGCCTCTAGCAAGGTGACTGCAGATGCAAACTATAACTAATAAAATACTGAATATATTGGGGGACATATATTCAAACTACCACATTCCGCCCCTGGCCCCCAATATATTTATCACTATCACACATTGTAAATTGTACTCAGTCCAATTTCAAAGGTTTTTACAGTCTTGACCAACTTAAGATAGTGAGTCCTGTAAAATCAAACAAGTTAAATACTTTCAACATGTAAAGGCACAGAGTAAACAGTTTTAACTGTATAAGGAATAGCAAGGAGAGACTAAAACAATGCAAACTCAGCCATCATCAGTAATCGTCAAACTTCTGCAGTTCAAGTTCAATATAACCATAGACTGACAGTCTCCAGGTTTTCCAATTCCGCCCCTCCAGCTGGGCAGAGTCACCAGGGAAAACTTTCATCCCATGCCAACACTGCACTCCATGGTAGCCCTTTTTCACAGTCCTGGTATATCCAAAACATCTTCAGGTCTCCATGCAAACCATGGTCCATCTTCCAAAAGGCCCTTCCAGCCTATTCCTGAGGGTCTTCATGCCCTGCCTCATGCTGCATCTGAGCAGCAGCTCCTGGAACTGTGTGCAATTCATGACCACTCCATGCATTTTTCATGCTTACAAAACTAATGCCAGGTGTGCAGGACACAGCCATATTCTTAATCCAGGAAGGAAATAAATAATAGCCTTGAAAAGCAATTTCCTTCTCCAGTCAGCTCTTTCCAAGAATTTGCATTCTTAACAGTCTTTCCTCAGGCATCCTCTCCATTGTTTTAATGTAAATTTAGTCGTCAGGCCACCTTCCTTCCACCCTCCTTAAGATTGCTAATGTGTTGACAATAGCAGCTAAACCAGTCTCAATGCCTCTACTTTTAACTTGCTTCAGGTTTTCCAACTGAAAATCTTAAAATCTCAGTCCAATATCTTTAGCCAAGCACATCAGTCCATTACAAATTTAACCTTGATCAAACTTTCTGGGCCTGGATAGCAGAATGTAGCCATCCCTTATGCCAGTAGCCCAGTTCCAACAAAGTCCTCTGCCATCTTTCCTTCTCCTTAGAAAGCTCATAAGCCAAGCCTCGAAGTTCAATACAGTCTGCACTTAGCATTCTCAAACTCTCATCAGAATAGTCCATAAAACTTGGCTTACCATTCCAGAAGGCACCTTCAGTTGCAAGCACCAAGTCCATGCCCACTCCTCCAAAACAAAGGTTCCAAAAGATGAATATCCACACAGTCAGGTTCACCTCACCCCACACTCCTCGGTACCACTTTACTGTAGCAGACAGCTTCAGGTTTGCTGAGATGAACTTCCAGACCAGGCACAGTTATGGAGGAAGGGATATTATTTATTTAAGCTTACAGATCCAGGGGAAGTTCCATAATGGCAAGAGAAGTGGCCTCCTCTCCACAGGGCCAAGCAGAGAGAGAGAAACCAACCAGCCACCACAGCACACAGAGCAAAACTACAGCCAAAAGTCACACAGCACACTTCAGGAACTCCTGCTAGGCACATTTGCATATCTTTACAATGGAATCTCAAACCCACCATTTAACACCTTAAGACCGGCCCCCAGTGACATTGCCTCTAGCAAGGTGACTGCAGATGCAAACTATAACTAATAAAATACTGAATATATTGGGGGACATATATTCAAACTACCACATTCCGCCCCTGGCCCCCAATATATTTATCACTATCACACATTGTAAATTGTACTCAGTCCAATTTCAAAGGTTTTTACAGTCTTGACCAACTTAAGATAGTGAGTCCTGTAAAATCAAACAAGTTAAATACTTTCAACATGTAAAGGCACAGAGTAAACAGTTTTAACTGTATAAGGAATAGCAAGGAGAGACTAAAACAATGCAAACTCAGCCATCATCAGTAATCGTCAAACTTCTGCAGTTCAAGTTCAATATAACCATAGACTGACAGTCTCCAGGTTTTCCAATTCCGCCCCTCCAGCTGGGCAGAGTCACCAGGAAAAACTTTCATCCCATGCCAACACTGCACTCCATGGTAGCCCTTTTGCACAGTCCTGGTATATCCAAAACATCTTCAGGTCTCCATGCAAACCATGGTCCATCTTCCAAAAGGCTCTTCCAGCCTATTCCTGAAGGTCTTCATGCCCTGCCTCATGCTGCATCTGAGCAGCAGCTCCTGGAACTGTGTGTAATTCATGACCACTCCATGCATTTTTCATGCTTCCAAAACTAATGCCAGGTGTGCAGGACACAGCCATATTCTTAATCCAGGAAGGAAATAAATCATAGCCTTGAAAAGCAGTTTCCTTGTCCAGTCAGCTCTTTCCAAGAATTTGCATTCTTAACAGTCTTTCCTCAGGCATCCTCTCCATTGTTTTAATGTAAATTTAGTCGTCAGGCCACCTTCCTTCCACCTTCCTTAAGATTGCTAATGTGTTGACAATAGCAGCTAAACCAGTCTCAATGCCTCTACTTTTAACTTGCTTCAGGTTTTCCAACTGAAAATCTTAAAATCTCACTCCAATATCTTTAGCCAAGCACATCAGTCCATTACAAATTTAACCTTGATCAAACTTTCTGGGCCTGGATAGCAGAATGTAGCCATCCCTTATGCCAGTAGCCCAGTTCCAACAAAGTCCTCTGCCGTCTTTCCTTCTCCTTAGAAAGCTCATAAGCCAAGCCTCGAAGTTCAATACAGTCTGCACTTAGCATTCTCAAACTCTCATCAGAATAGTCCATAAAACTTGGCTTACCATTCCAGAAGGCACCTTCAGTTGCAAGCACCAAGTCCATGCCCACTCCTCCAAAACAAAGGTTCCAAAAGATGAATATCCACACAGTCAGGTTCATCTCACCCCACACTCCTCAGTACCACTTTACTGTAGCAGACAGCTTCAGGTTTGCTGAGATGAACTTCCAGACCAGGCACAGTTATGGAGGAAGGGATATTATTTATTTAAGCTTACAGATCCAGGGGAAGTTCCATAATGGCAAGAGAAGTGGCCTCCTCTCCACAGGGCCAAGCAGAGAGAGAGAAACCAACCAGTCACCACAGCACACAGAGCAAAACTACAGCCAAAAGGTCACACAGCACACTTCAGGAACTCCTGCTAGGCACATTTGCCTATCTTTACAATGGAATCTCAAACCCACCATTAACACCTTAAGACCGGCCCCCAGTGACATTGCCTCTAGCAAGGTGATTGCAGATGCAAACTATAACTAATAAAATACTGAATATATTGGGGGACATATATTCAAACTACCACAGTTGCAAATTTCAGTATAGTCTCAGCTACAGAGAGAAATCCTGTATCTGTAATCCCAAAAAAATAAACAAATAGATAAATAATGGCTGGAGAGATGGCTTAGCAATTAAGGTGTTTGCCTATGAAGACTAAGGACAGAGGTTTGATTTTCCAAAACCCATGTAAGTCAGATGTACAAGGTGGTACATGTATGTGGACTTCATTTGCAGTGTCTGGAGGCCCTGGTGCACCCATTCTCTCTCTCTCTCTCAAATAAATAAAAATAAAAATAAAACATTTAAAAAATAGACAAACAATTTGCAAATCACTTTTTGTAACTTGCATCACTTCTACACCCCTTAATATTAAAACAGAAGTATCAGGAATTATATAGTATTGACCCCTTAAGAGTACCAGTGCATGACTATATAATAAAATTATGTATATAATATATATACACATATATGATAAATATTATATATTAGGCCAAAGATGTAGAAGCAAATTTAACTGAAAGGTTATCATAATTTTTATTATTATTATGTCCAATGAATATCAATTCTGCTAATAGTTCCATTAATACAAAATGAAATTTTGTGAATTTAGTCACAGCAGGGGGAGCTATGTGAGAATAGTGGTTGGCAGAGCTTATCTAAGATGATTTATTTGTTTATTTATTTATTTATTTATTTATTTATTTATGCATCCATCCTAACTGCTTAGCTATGTCTCCAAGTCATGCTAATGGTTTTCTACCTCCGATGGGACAAACTGTGCAAAGAAACCATATTTCTTTTACCTTTATTTTGTCTCATATTCCAGGATTCCATAGCATTATAGACCCTTCTACTCAATATATAATTTTGCATCATTTCTTTCAAAATATAAAGGGCATGTCCTCAGTTTTTAATTTTTCTTAATTTCTGGGAGAGTTGTATGTGTGCACCAAGGCCTCCTGCCTTTGCAAATGGACTGCAGATACCTGCACCATTTTGTGCATCTGGCCCTGCATGGCTACTGGGAATCTGAACCCAGGCTGGAAGCCTTTGTAAGCAAGTGTCTTTAACCCCTGAGCCATTTCCCCAGGTCTCCCTTCTATTTACTAGCATGTGCATGTGTGGTGTGCACACAAATATGTTTGTATAAGTTTGTATGCATGTGACACACATGTAGGGGATGCCACAGTACACATGCACCATGTGCATGGTGAAGCGAAAGTTTGACATCAGAGGTCTCCCACAGTCCCTCTCCACCTTATTCTTTTTTATTTTAAATTTTTTTATAATTTTATTTATTTTTGGAGAGAGACACAGAGAAAGACAGACAGAGAGGGAGAGAGAGACAGATGGGGGCAGAGTTGGTCCTGCTGCAGCATCTCTTTCAGCTGCTTTGGCTTTGCAGACAAGCGCCTTAACTGCCAAACCATCTCTCCAGCCCTTCACCTTGTTTTTTGAGATAGGATCTGTCACTGAACTTGGAGCTCACCAATTAACTAGAGTGGTTGCAGTCAACCCCCCAGAGCACCACTCTGTCTCCACCTCTCTGGTGCTGGGAAACGAGGTGGGACCTGGAGATTGGCTTCAGTGTGGATGCAATGATTCAAACTCAGGCCTCATGACTGCATGAAGGAACCCTGCCCATTGAGCACTCCATCTCTCCAACCCCTCAAACCTGATTCTTTATTTTTATTTGCAAACAGTGAGAATGGGCATGACAGACAGACAGAGAGAATAGCTGCTGCAAACAAACTCCAGCCATGGTGTGCCATCTTGTGCATCTGGCTTTTATGTGGTCCTGGGAATCTAACCCTGGGTACTTTGGCTTTGCAGGTAAGTGCCTTAACTGCTGAGCCATCTCTCCAGCCCTTCACCTTATTCAAATTTGAAATGCCAGGATCTGTCACTGAACCTGGAGCTCACCAATTAGAGAGAGAGAGAGGTTGGATGCTATGGGTCTCAACCACTGCAATTGAACTCCAGATCCACTTGTGCCACTAGTGGGCATATGTGACCTTGTGCTTGCCTCACCTCAGTGCATCATGATTCATGTTGGATCTGGATGAGTCAAACATGGGAACCCTGCCCATTGAGCACTCTTGCCATCCAACCCCTCAAATTTCTGACTTAAAAATTTATTTATTTGCAAACAGACAGAGAAAGAGAGAAGACAGACAGACAAAGAGAATGGGTGCACCAGGACCTCTAGCCACTGGATGCATACACCACTTTGTGCATCTGGCTTTATGTGGGTACTGGGGAATTGAACCCTGGGTCATTAAGCTTTTGCAGGTAAGTGCCTTAACTGTTGAGCAATCTTCTCCAGCAATTCCCTCTACCCCTGATCAAAATTTAAATGCCAGTTTTTAGCCTTTTAAAAAAAGGGGGAGAGAGAGAGAGAGAGAGAGAGAGAGAGAGAGAGCGCCACGGCAATTGAACTCCAGATACTTGTGCCACTAGTGGGCATGTGTAACCTTGTGCTTTCCTCACCTTTGTGCATCTGGCTTATGTGGGATCTGGAGGGTCAAACATGGGTCCTTAGGCTTTGCAGAGAAGCATCTTAACCACTAAGCCATGTCTCCAGCCCTTTTAATGTCATTTTTAATCACCAAAGACTGTGATTACAAATCTTTGACACTCAAATAGCTGGGCTTTCTGTATTCTTCTCCTCTTGTTGGCTGAGGAAATGTGAATGAGTTACCCTTATCCTAGCTGCTTCGGGAGAACTCATACTGGAAGGAGAAACAGCACAGAAGATATTCAATCAAGCTACATGTTTGGAGATTTAAAAACAGTATTGGGGGCTGGGCTGGAGAGGTGGCTCAGCAGTGAAGGTACTTGTCTGCAAAGCCAGAGGACCTGGGTTCAATTCCCCAGGACCCATCTAAGCCAGATGCACAAGGTGGCACATGTGTCTGGAGTTCATTTGCAGTGGTTGGCAGCCCTGGCTTGCCCAGTCTTTCTATCTCTCATCCTTCTCCCTATCTCTCTGCTTGCAAATAAATAAAAATATTTGGGGGGTGGAGAGATTGCTTAGTGGCTAACGTGCTTGCCTTCAAAGCCTAAGCACCAAAGTTTGATTCTCCAGTACACACATAAGCCAGAAGCACCAGGTGGAGCATGTATGCACTTTTTTTTTGGTGGCTGATACCCTCTCTCTCCCTCTCTCTCTCTCTCTCTCTCTCTCTCTCTCTCTCTCTCTGCCTCTCTCTCTTTCTCAAATAAATAAATAAAAATAAAACCTTTCCAGGTCATCCTCTCCTTGCATGACACCACACTGAGTTGATTCTTCATGTTCACACCTTAGCATGCCACTGGAGGCTCACTGTCACTAACAATTGGGGAAAAAAGCACATGAAATTGCAGTTTTGGATGAAGCAAAATTCCAAAGAATAATCAAAGCCAAGAGGCATCACCAGCAGATGTCATAACAGATGCTTGATAACAGATAAATTCCTGGGCTCAGTGACAGCCAGGGCTCCGATCTCCAGTACCACATAATTCAGTTTAAGATGCATGCATTCATTGTCCAAAATAATTTGATGTCAAAATGGAAAAATAGGGCATATGGGGGTGGGAAAGAAAGCTCTGTGATAAAGGTACTTTCTGTCAAAGCCAAAGAACCCGGGTTTGATTCCCCAGGACCCATATAAGCCAGATGCACAAGGTGGAGCGTGTGTCAGTTGTTTGCATTCATGCAGAGTTTGTATTGGTGCAGGCCCAGGCCACCCTCTCTCTCTCTCTCTCTCTCTCTCTCTCAAGATATTATGAAATAGGTCAAATGGATTGAGTTAAATTAGGGGTGGAAGATTGTTAAAAGTGGAATGGGGCTGGAGAGATCTTCAGTTCTCTCTCCTGGTTCTCTGAAGTAAAATGTTTAGCCAGATGAAGTAGGTCAAATGGATAGACTTAAATTAGGGACAGAAGAGGTTAAATGCATCTGGATTTAATTCACAGCAGCTGAAAGACTGCTTAAAAGTGGAATTCTCTATCTGTCTCCCTCTCCCTCTCTCTCTGTCTCTGTCTGTGTCTCTCTCCAAAAAAAAAAAAAAAAAAAAAAAAGTGGAATGGGAAACTTACCAGTAGCTAAACCAGAGAGGAACCTGACTGACTCCCCTCTCTCAGAAACCTTATAAATGGGTAAAACATGAAAGTTACATGAGGACTAAAGGGAAGAAAGGTGTTATGTTTTGGGGATGAGAGAGAAGAATTGATGGTCATGGAGGCACACACCATTAATCTCATAACTCACTCAGGAGGCAGAGGTGGAGGATCACTGTGAGTTCAAGGCCAGCCTGAGACAACATAGTGAATTCTAGGTCAGCCTGTAGTAGAGTGAGACCCAAACTCAAAAAAAAAAAAAAAAAAAAAGAGAGAGAGAGAGAGAGAGAGAGAGAGAGAGAGAGAGAGAGAGAAAAGAGAATAATTGAGGGATATAAAATCAAAATGCAATATATCCATATATGAAAGTGTCAAAAATGCAAATAAAATAATCATCTTCAAAAGTTGACTCGGTGTGGTGGCACACGTGTTTAATCCCAGCACTGGGAAGGCAGAGGTAGGAGGATGGCTGTGAGGTCAAGGCCAGCCTGAGACTACATAGTGAATTCTAGGTCAGCCTGTAGTAGAGTGAGACCCAACCTCAAAAAAACAAAGAGAATGAGAGAGAGAGAGGGAGAGAGAAGAGAAGAGAAGAGGAAAGGAGAGGACAGGAGAATAATTGAGGGATATAAATCAAAATGCAGCCAGGTGTGGTGGCGCACGCCTTTAATCCCAGCACTCGGGAGGCAGAGGTAGGAGGATTGCCGTGAGTTCAAGGCCGCCCTGAGACTACATAGTTAATTCCAGGTCAGCCTGGGCCAGAGTGAGACCCTACCTCGAAAAAAAAAAAAAAAAAAAAAAAAAAAAACAAAAAAATGCAATATATCCATATATGAAAGTGTCAAAAATACAAATAAAATAATCATCTTCAAAAGTTGACTGGGTATGATGGCACTCGTGTTTAATCCCAGCACTGGGGAGGCAGAGGTAGGAGGATGGCTGTGAGGTCAAGGCCAGCCTGAGACTACATAGTAGTGAATTCCAGGTCAACCTAGGCTAGAGTGAAATCCTACTTGAAAAAACAAAAAGAGGACTTAGGAAACCCTAAGTTGCACATATATCTTCCCCCCAACACAGAGACACAACCTAACTACAGAAGCTCACATTAATCCACAGGAAAATGTTACCAGCAGATACATGTAATTAAAATTGGAGCTAGTACCATGCCTTTATATGAACTGTAATTTTTTCCTCTTTATACATTTATGTGACAAAGTTTGATAAATTTATTTTTTTGTTTTCTTTTTGGACATAAGGTCTCACTCTAGCCTAGGCTGATCTGGAATTCACTCTGTAGTCTCAGGCTGGCCTCAAACTCATGGTGATCCTCCTACTTCTGCTTATGCAGTGCTGGCATTAAACATGTATCCCACCATTCCAGGCTCAAAGTTTAATCTATTTACCAGGCACAATAAGACATGAGTGATAGTAACAAATTATTACATGTAATAATTATAACACTAATTATATCAGATATGACAAATATGTAATCATATGATAAAAATTATTATAAATAATTATAATTAATTATAACAAATATGAGGAAAATCATGTGCATGTATATGTTGTTTCTATCTGAACATATTGTACTATCTTCCTGTTATATTTTTTATTGGTTTTTTGAGGTATGGTCTCACTCTAGCCAAAGCTGACCTGGAATTCAGTATGTAGTCTTAGGCTGGCATCAAACTCATAGCAATCCTCCTACCTCTGCGTCCTGGGTGTTGGGACTAAAGGCGTGCGCCAACAGGCCCCTCTTCACCTTTTTCTGAAGGTGGAGAACAAAATGTCTATCTGGTCAGAAGTGAGGAGAACAAGGTTAGTAGATTATCAGTACTGTGTAAAAATATCAGTTGCATAATCAGAGACAGCAATGCACATCCCAGATAGCTACAGAGTGACTGACAGGCAGGTAGTGTATACTGCATGGATATGCTGGATTTGTAAAGATCCCATGCTGGAATTATTCAGACTCATACAAAATTTAAGACTCCATACAAATTGCCTCTTCTAGAGTTTTATATTTAACATTTTTGGATCATTATATATATATATAATAATATATATATATGCATGCATATATATGTATATTATATATTATATATATAGTTTTATATATTGTATAGTCTTAAGAGCCAAAAATACTGGGACAAATTTCAAATTTCTAAATAGGGTAAGAGCCTGAGGATTAATGTTTGGAACCCCCAGGACCCATGGGATAAGGCCTGCATGTGTCATCTGAAAGTACCTACACCAATGGGAGACAGAGTCAGAAGAAAACCAAAGCTTGCAGGGGTGATTAGCCTGTTGAGTACCACAGAAATCACATCTCTAGCTCTCTCCTCTCAAACATGGTGAATGGTGAGCCTGACATCCTGAGACTGTCCTCTGAGTGCTACATACACACTGTTGACATGTGCATTCCCCCAACACCCACACAACACACACACACACACAGACAACACACACAATACTGTACTCTGCAATTTATTTCACTGTTTCTTAGAGGCAGTCTCTTTCTAGTGCAGACTGACATACAACTCATTCTGTAGCCCAGGCTGGCTATGAACTCATGGACATGCTCCTACCTCAGCCTCCAGAATGCAGGGATTAGAGGTGTGCACCACGATGCCTGGCTAAACACATTAAAAACAAGATAAAGGGGCTGGAGAGATTGCCCAGTGGTTAAGGCACTTGCCTGCAGTGTCTAATGAGCTGTATTTGATTCCCCAGCACCACATAAAGCCAGATTTTGAAGTGGTATATGGATCTCAAGTTTCTTTCCAGTAGCTGGAGGCCCTGGTGCACCCATATTCTCTCACACATGTCCCTGCTCGCAAATAAATAAATGATAATTTTTTAAAAACTGGATAAAATACACATACATGCATCAAAATGGATAAATCACTAAAGGGAAAATATTTCCAAAAGACCACAAATAGTATGATTTTTCTGATTTAAAATTAAATACTGGGCTGGAGAGATGGCTTAGGGGTTAAGGCACCTGCTTCCTAACCCTAAGGACGCTGGTTCCAATCTCCAGCGGTTCTAATCTCCAGGTCCCACGTTTGCCAGATGCAAAGTGACTCAAGGGATAACTCACTTGACCACAAAGGGCAAAATCTGGATTTCATTCTCAGCAGCTGAGACACTGCTGGCATGCCCATCTCTGTCTTTTTCTCTTTAATCTTGTGTGTTGTGTTCTCTACAAAAAAATAAATAAAGCAAAATATTTTAAAATTTGGCTCAGTTACCTAAATGGCACTAGCAAGAACTTCAGGGGCAAAGAGATTTCAGCCAAGGTTTGAGCATTCCAGCCAGGTTTGATTCTGCAGTGTCCACTTAAAGACAGATGCAAAAGTGATACATAAATCTGGAGTTGACAAGAGGTTCTGGTGCACCCATTCTCATGCTCTCCCTCTCTCCCCATGCAAAGAAATAAAAAATATTAAAAAAACAAAACAGATATACTAACCCACACTTTTTATCCTAGCTAATGGAGGGCTAAGATAGAGGATGGCCAGGAACTTGAGACCAGCCTGGGCTATATTGACACCAACTCACAAAGAAATAAATATATGTTGGTTTGATTCAGGAATCACCCATAAACTCAGGTGTTCTGAATGCTAGGTTCCCAGCTGATGAAGAGTTTGGAATTAACACCTCCTGGTGGCAGTGTATTATTGGGGGGTTGCACTTATTGGTATTATAGCCAGTGTTAGGCACACTCTCCTGTTGCTGTTGTCCATCTTATGTTAGCCAGGAAGTGATGTCCACCTTCAGCTCATGCCATCATTTCCCTCTGCCCTCACGGAGCTTCCATTTGAGTCTGTAGGCAAAAATAAAACTTTTTTTTTCCCACAAGCTGCTCTTGGTCAGGTGATTTCTGCCAGCAATGTGAACCTGACTACAACAAAATAATAAATAAAATAAATAAAATTCTAAAAAATAAATAAATAAATAAATAAATAAATAAATAAATAAATAAAGTATACAAAAGTTTAAGAGCTTGTCATGGTGGCTCATGGCCTTAATCCCAGCACTTGGGAGGCAGAGGTATGAAGGAACAGCTGTGAGTTCAATACCAGCCTGAGATGATATAATGACTTCCAAGTCAGCCTGAGACCTTGCCTAAAAAAAAACAAAATGAATAAATAAATAAATAAAAATTTATAAATAGTTTAAAAAGAGGGGCTGGAGAAATAGCTTACCTGTTAAGGCACTTGCCTACAGAGCCTAAAGACCCAGGTTTGATTCCCAGTATCCCCATAAAGCCAGATGCACAAAGTGACACATTCATCTGGAGTTCATTAGCAGTGGCTGGAGGCCCTGGTGACCCCATTTTCTCTCTCATCTCTCTCCCTCTCTCAGCGACATATATAAACTTTAAAAACAGTTAAAAAAAAAAAAACTTCTGGGGTCATAGTTGCTTCTCAGAGGCTAGAGGGAGAGAAGCATCTTACAGAAATGTAGAAAGATCACAGAATGTTTTCTGCTTGGCATTGCCAGCCGGTATTTAGTGATTGTTTAATGTTTATAATGTAAGATGGATATGTAAGTGTACAAAACACATTTGCCGGGTGTGTGCATGACTACAGTTATTTTGGAATACAAGTTAAATCCAGGCAAGATTATCAGGATAGGTTTTAATCAACAACCTTATTTCCCTTCACGAGAAGGGATATTAGATTTTTCAATTGCAGGTAGATGCAAACTGCTTTCTGTAAGCTTGAGCTACATGTATGTGACACACAGTTCATGCTCAGCTTACATCACATGGTGATCACAAACATCCCACCTGTAATTTTGTATGTATATACAAAATCACATGTATAAAATAAGCCTCAATATTGCCATGGTGTACTACATGTAAACACAAAAATATCTATCCAGATGAGTTACACACAGCACTGTAAATATTGCGGGCTGGGTGTTGTGGCAGATACCTTTAATTCTAGCACTGGGGAGGCAAAGGAAAGAAGATCGCCGTGAGTTTGATGCCAACCTGACACTACATAGAACATAGTGAATTCCAGGTCAGCCTGGTCTGGATGGAGACCATACCTCAAAATACAAAATAACGAAACCAAAACTATATATATATATGTTTTTGTGTGTATTTCATTATGTATAAATTTTGTATAGGACCCAAAAGCTTAAAATGGCTGTGATTAATTTGTAAGCACATGTGCAAATATGTATATAATATGAGGGAAAGAATTATGTTAAAATAATTTATGTCTGAGTATTAAGTTTAGAAAGCTTGATAAAATGTATTCTATATGTGCTAACAGAGGACTCAGGTGTATCTGCAAAGGAAATTAGAGAGCTTATTCTGAAGCCAAGTATGAGTGAATATGGCCTGGTGAGAAGGATTCTGGTGGAGCCAAATAATATGCAGATGTAAGAAGAGATCACCACAGCAGTACACAGAAGTTACTATTGGGAACACTGCCTGTCCTGTCATTTGGTTGACCAATCATGTAGCCACAACAGCCTGTATGGACACTGTTACAGTCATCCTTATGTTACTGGCAGAAATCACCCAACCAAGATCATCTTCTGGGGGAAAACAGATTTATTTTGGCTGACATACTCAAGGGGAATCTCCATGATGGCAAGGGAAAATTATCCTATGAGCAGAGCATGGACATCAACTCCTGGCAGACAGACAACAGCAGCAGGAGAGTGTGACAAACACTAGCAAGAGCAAGCTGACTGTAACACCCATGAGCCCACAGTCAACAACACACCTCTTGCACCAGAGCTCCAATTCCCAAATTGCCACTAGCCGAGGACCTAGCGTTTAGGACATATGAGTTTTGGGAGAAACCTGAATCAAACCACCACAGATGTCATCTCCAAGACCAAAGAAGCTATAGCCTCCTGAATGATATGTTATTTTTCTTCCAAATTCAAAATCATCTGATATCTACCATAATACTTCAATGTGAATGAATGTATATTAAAAAAAAAAAAAAAGAAACACAAGATCTGGGAGAGATGGCTCAGCATTGGAGCACTTGCCTGTGAAGCCTAAGGACACAAGGTTGACTCTCCAAGTCCCACATAAGCCAGACACACAAAGATGAGGCAAGTTCAAGGCCCACTATGTGGCACAAGCATGTGGAGTTCAATTGTAGTGGATGAGGCCCTGGCACAACAATTCTATCTTTCCATGTCTCCCTCTTTCTTTCTCCCCCTCTCTGTTTCTCTCTCTCTCTCTCAAAAAAAAAAAAAAAAAAAAAAAAGGAGACACAAATACATTTGGCATTCAGCAAATTGATACAGGAACAGAGCTTCCAGATGTAATTTATCTATTTATTTTTGTTGTTTGAGTTTGTGTCTTGTTCTAAGCCAGGCAGAACTGGAATTCACTATGTAGTCTCAGGGTGACCTTGAACTCATGGCCACAATCCTCCTACCTCTGCATCCCGAGTTTGGGATTAAAGGCATGCTGTGCTACCACCTCCAGCTCAGGTGTAAAATTTTAATAAACTCACCACAAGATGTGATTGGTAGTTACATTCCAAAATGCATGCAGGCCATTGGTAACTGAACAGCATCTGAACACATACCCAACTTGCTCCCTTTGTCCCACATACAAGGGGAAAATGTAACAAGAATTTCAATATTGTACATGTTACTGTACTTTTCTTAACAGAAGGAAAAACATGTGTCGCCCCCAAGGTTTCTCTAGTTGAACAAGTAATCAACATTGTTTATCTCCATACAAAGATGGTTTTTAAGAGGGGGAAACTTTTAAAAAACAATATTTAATTATTTATTCAATTAAATTATTTATTTGAGAGAGAGAATGGGTGTGCCAGGGCCTCTAGCCACTGCAAACAAACTCCAGATTCATGCACCATCTGGCTTATGTGGGTCCTGAGGAATCAAACCTGGCTCCTTCAGCTTCACAGGCAAGCACCTTAACTTTTACCACCTAGAGGGGAGATCTTTGCAATGTGATCAGTAGGAGCTAAGATTCCATCAAGGTGGAATACTTGTAGAATTATAAGCATGGGAAGAGACAATAACACACAAATGCTTTATTGTCTCACACCATGTGACTCACAGAAGTCAGGTGATACAGAGGAACCTGCCCACAGGAAGGTCACAAACCAGTAGACGTTCAGCACCATGGTTAAGATGCCCATGTAAAGTACTCATGTAAAGCCACATGCAAATGAAAACTGACCTCCTCTTCTAAAGCAAATTCAAATCATATATTAGAACAAATTATAATTCCGGTAATTATTATGTTTAATATTTTTGAATAAATGGGTTTGATAATTTTAAATTTCTGTTTAAAGTATTTATCATCAGTATTAAACTTGACTGTTAATAAAAAAAAAAAGACAGAACTATAATTTAGGTTTAAGAAAGGCCTCTTACATTTTCTTCTGACTTGTAACCTGAAAAAGGTCCTTTAAATCTCTAGTTTGCCTTTTGTTTTTCTTTTAAAAAATTTTTTTTTCCTTATTTACTTTTTTGAGAGAGAGGCAAATAGAGAGAATGGGCATACAGGGCCTCCAGCCACTGCAAACAAACTCCAGATGCATGCACCACCTTGGGCATCTGCCTTACATGGGTACTGAGGAAATGAACCTGGGTCCTTGGGCTTTGTAGGCAAGTGCCTTAAATGCTAAGCCATCTCACCAACACTGCCCCTTTTGCTTTTCTTATATTCTAATGTGGAAAGACTGTTTTCTCCTCAACACTGCTTTCTACACAGTTAAAGATATTAAAACGTTAATCTCTTTTTTAAAAAAAACTTGATGCAGTATACAGATGTCAGATTTTACACAAGGATTTCTTTCCTTGGCTATTTTCACAATTCTTATTAAGAGCTACTCTTTCACTGTGGTCCATTCCATTTAACCCAATTAAGCCAATTAAATCCTTGGCCATGATAATTCCATTTCCCCCATGTTTAATTATCCCTTAAACAAGCCTGGGAGACAGCATGTTCTCTTTCCATGGATCTACCCCAGACTGCACAACTTGAGTACAGGAGTGGGTGCTCGCTCACTCATAACATCCCCACCAAAGAAAATTTCATCTGACATGTTCCCCACCAAGTGGACATCTACCCCAAAAGGGAAGGGGTGGGCACCATTTTCAGACTTAAGTCTCCACAATAACATCAAATACCAGAGACCATCCAGGCCAAAGAAATCAAAAATTATTTGAATAGAATTTCTATACATATGTGTGTGTGTGTGTGTGTGTGTTTGTGTGTGTGTGTGTGTGTGTGAGAGAGAGAGAGAGAGAGAGAGAGGTTCTCTCTGAGTTAATTTGGTCATTAATAAAGCAAGCTAAATTGGTAACAGGACAGATGATAATTTTCAAATGACTTGTATGGACCTCTGAGCAAATATTCTGTGTATGGACTGTAGAGATTTCTCAGTGGTTAGGGCACTTGTCTGCAAAGCCTAAGGACCCAGGTTCGATTCCCCAGGATGTACATAAGTCAATGCACAAGGTGGTACATGCATCTGGAGTTCATTTGCAGCAGCTGGAGGCCCTGGCACACCCTTTCTATCCCCCTTGCTCTCACCCCTCCCTTCTTTTCTCTCTATCTCTCTCAGTCTCTCTGCTTGAAAATAAATTTTTAAAAAATTCAAAAAATAAAGAGAGTCATGCATGGTGGTACACATGCACTCAGGAGGCAGAAATCAGAAGATGGGCCATGAGTTCATAGCGAATTCCAAGTCAGCCTAGGCTAGAGTGAGACTCTACCTCAGGAAAAGACCAAAACTTCTGTGTTTGAGAAAGATAAGGAGAGGGAGTTTTTATATATTAAATTAAGTTTTAATAGGCCAGTGGAGCTGCCCATTTTAGCCATATTCCTCTT
>JAEOAD010000251.1:0-51680 GCA_036365145.1 Orientallactaga sibirica
TCTTCATTCCCGAAAACTGTAATGTGTGAAAAATGCTAGTTTGGTTCTTGGAATCAGTTGCTTTACTAAAGATGGTTGAGTGCAGCAACTTCAATATTTCCTAGTTAGTGTAATCTAACAAGATGTAAAACTTACTAGTTTTGCTTCATTTCTAAAGCAGTTTGATTAGAAAACAAATATCTTCATTTCAAACACTGTACTGTGTGAAATAAGCTAGTTAGGTTCTAGGAATCAGTAGCATTTCTACGAACATGGTTGAGTGCAGCAACTTCAAAGTTTACTAGTTTGTGTATTCTAACAATATATATGACTTAGTAGTTTGGCTTCACTTCTAAAGTTGTTTTTTTAGAAAACAAACATTTTCATTCCTGAACACTGTACTGTGTGAAATAAGCTAGTTTGGTTCCAGGAATCAGTTCCTTTACAAGAAGATGGTTGAGTGCAGCAACGTCAATCTTTCCTAGTTAGTGTAATCTAACAAGAGGTACAACTTACTAGTTTCGCTTCATTTCTAAAGTCGTTTGTTTAGAAAACAAACATCTTCCTTGCCAAACACTGTACTGTGTGAAAGAAGCTAGTTTGGTTCCAGGAATCACTAGCATTCCTACTAAAAAGGTTGAGTGCAGCAACTTCAAACTTTCCTAGTTTGTGTAATCTAACAAGATGTACAACTTAGTAGATTCGCTTTATTTCTAAAGTAGTTTGTTTAGAAAACAAACATCTTCATTGCCAAACACTGTAACTTTTGTGAAATAAGCTAGTTAGGTTCTAGGAATCAGTTGCTTTTCTATAAAGATGGTTGAGTGCAGCAAGTTCAAACACTCTAGTTAGTGTAGACTAACAAGATGTACAACTTACTAGTTTTCCTTCATTGTTAAAGTAGTTTGTTTAGAAAACAAACATCTTCATTGCCAAACACTGTACTGTGTGAAAGAAGCTAGTTAGGTTCACAGGAATCAGTTGCTTTTCTCTCAAAGATGATTGAGTGCAGCAAGTTCAATCATTCCTAGTTAGTGTAATCTAACAAGATGTACAACTTACTAGTTTAACTTCATTTCTAAAGTAGTTTGTTTAGAAAACAAACATCTTCATTTCTGAACACTGCCAATTTGTGAAATAAGCTAGTTGGTTCTAGGAATCAGTTGCTTTACTACGAAGATGGTTGAGTGCAGCAACTTCAAAGGTTCCTAGTTAGTGTAATCTAACAAGATGTACAACTCACTAGTTTCGCTTCATTTCTAAAGTAGTTTTTTTGAAAACAAACATCTTCTTCATTGCGAACACTGTAATGTGTGAAATAAGCTAGTTTGGTTCTAGGAATCAGTTGCTTTTCTCAAAGATGGTTGAGTGCAGCAAGTTCAAAGTTTCTAGTTAGTGTGTAATCTAACAAGATGTACAATTTAGTAGTTTCACTTCATTTCTAAAGTAGTTTGTTTAGAAAACAAACATCTTCATTATGAACACTGTACTGTGTGAAATAATCTAGTTCGGTTCTATGAATCAGTTGGTTTTCTACAAAGATGATTGAGTGCAGCAAGTTCAAACATTCCTAGTTACTGTAATCTAACAAGATGTACAACTTACTAGTTTCACTTCATTTCTAAAGTAGTTTGTTTAGAAAACAAACATCTTCATTGCCAAACCCTGTACTGTCTGAAATAAGCTATTTTGGTTCTAGGAATCAGTTGCATTCTCTAAAAGATGGTTGAGTGCAGCAAGTTCAAACATTCCTAGTTAGTGTAGTCTAACATGATGTACAACTCAGTAGATTCGCTGCATTTCTAAAGTAGTTTGTTTAGAAAACAAACATCTTCATTGCTGTGCTTTCCTACGAAGATGGTTGAGTGCAGCAACTTCAAACTTTCCTAGTTTGTTTAATCTAACAAGATGTACAACTTACTAGTTTAGGCTTCATTTCTAAAGTAGTTTTTTTAGAAAACAAACATCTTCATTGCCGAACACTGTACTGTGTGAAATAAGCTAGTTCGGTTCTATGATTCAGTGGCTGTTTTCTAAAGATGGTTGAGTGCAGCAAGTTCAAACACTCCGAGTTAGGGTAGACTAACAAGATGTACAACTTACAAGTTTCGTTTCATTGTTAAAGTAGTTTGCTTAGAAAACAAACATCTTCATTGCGAACACTGTACTATGTAAAATAAGCTAGATCGGTTCTAGGAATCAGTTGCTTTTTCCATAAAGATGGTTGAGTGTAGCAAGTTCAAACATTCCTAGTTAGTGTATGCTAACAAGATGTACAATTTAGTAGTTTCGCTGCATTTCTAAAGTAGTTTGTTTAGAAAACAAACGTCTTCATTGCTGAACACTGTACTATGTGAAAGAAGCTAGTTCGGTTCTAGGAATCAGTAGCATTCCTACGAACAAGGATCAGTGCAGCAAGTTCAAACATTCTGAGTTAGTGCAATCTAACAAGAGGTACAACTTACTAGTTTTGCGTCATTTCTAAGGTAGTTTTTTAGAAAACAAACATCTTCATTTCCGAACACTGTACTGTGTGAAATAAGCTACTTCGTTTCTAGAAATCAGTTCCTTTACTACGAAGATGGTTGAGTGCAGCAACTTCAAAGTTTCCTAGATGGTGTAATCTAACAAGATGTACAACTCAGTAGTTTCGCTACATTTCTAAAGTGGTTTGTTGAGAAAACAACTATCTTCATTGTCGAACTCTGCAATGTGTGAAATAAGCTAGTTCGGTTCTAGGAATAAGTTGCTTTACTACGATGATAGTTGAGTGCAGACACAACAAACTTTCCGAGTTAGTGTAATCTAACAAGATGTACAACTTAGTAGTTTCTCTTCATTTCTAAAGTAGTTTGTTTAGAAAACAAACATCTTTTTTGCCAAACACTGTACTGTGTGAAATAATCTAGTTCGGTTCTACGAATCAGTTCGTTTTCTACAAAGATGATTGAGTGCAGCAAGTTAAAACATTACTAGTTACTGTAATCTAACAAGATGTACCACTTACTAGTTTCGCTTCATTTCTAAAGTAGTTTGTTTAGAAAACAAACATCTTCATTGCCAAACCCTGTACGGTCTGAAATAAGCTATTTCGGATCTAGGAATCAGTTGCTGTTCTCTAAAGATGGTCGAGTGCAGCAAGTTCACACATTCCTAGTTAGTGTAGTCTAACATGATGTACAACTCAGTAGTTTCCCTGCATTTCTAAAGTAGTTTGTTTAGAAAACAAACGTCTTCATTGCTGAACACTGTACTGTGTGAAAGAAGCTAGTTAGGTTCCAGAAATCAGTAGCATTCCTACGAACAAGGTTGAGTGCAGCAACTTCAAACTTTCCTAGTTTGTTTAATCTAACAAGATGTACAACTTACTAGATTCGCCTCATTTGTAAAGTAGTTTTTTTTAGAAAACAAACATCTTCATTGCCGAACACTGTACTGTGTGAAATAAGCTAGTTCGGTTATATGAACCAGTGGCTGTTTTCTAAAGATGGTTGAGTGCAGCAAGTTCAAATATTCCTAGTTAGAGTAATCTAACAAGATGTATAACTTAGTAGTTTCGCTGTATTTCCAAAGAAGTTTGTTTAGGAAACAAACATCTTCATTCCCGAACTCTGTAAGGTGTGAAATAAGCTAGTTCGGTTGTAGGAATCAATTGCTTTACTACGTAGTTGGTTGAGTGCAGCAACTTCAATATTTCCTAGTTAGTGTAATCTAACAAGATGTAAAACTTACTAGTTTTGCTTCATTTCTAAAGTAGTTTGATTAGAAAACAAACTTCTTCATTGCCGAACACTGTACTGTGTGAAAGAAGCTAGTTCGGTTCCAGGAATCAGTAGCATTCCTACGAACAATGTTGAGTGCAGCAACTTCAAACTTTCCTAGTTTGTGGAATCTAACAAGATATACAACTTACTAGATTGGCCTCATTTCTAAAGTTGTTTTTTTAGAAAACAAACATTTTCATTGTCGAACACTGTACTGTGTGAAATAAGCAAGTTCAGTTCCAAGAATCAGTTGCGTTACGAAGAAGATGGTTGAGTGCAGCATCTTCAATCTTTCCTAGTTAGTGTAATCTAACAAGAGGTACATCTTACTAGTTTCGCTTCATTTCTAAAGTACTTTGTTTGGAAAACAAACATCTTCATTGCCGAACACTGTACTGTGTGAAAGAAGCTAGTTCGGTTCCAGGAATCAGTAGCATTCCTACTAACGAGGTTGAGTGCAGCAACTTCAAACTTTCCTAGTTTGTGTAATCTAACAAGATGTACAACTTAGTAGATTCGCTTAATTTCTAAAGTAGTTTGTGTAGAAAACCAACATCTTCATTGCCAAACACTGTACTCTGTGAAATAAGTTAGTTCGGTTCTAGGAATCAGTTCCTTTTCTATAAAGATGGTTGAGTGCAGCAACTTCAAACACTCCTAGTTAGTGTAGACTAAGAAAATGTACAATTTACTAGTTTTCCTTCATTGTTAAAGCAGTTTGTTTAGAAAGAAAACATCTTCATTGCCAAATACTGTACTGTGTGAAAGAAGCTAGTTCGGTTCTCGGAATCAGTTGCTTTTCTTCAAAGATGATTGAGTGCAGCAAGTTCAATCATTCCTACTTAGTGTAATCTAACAAGATGTATGACTTACTAGTTTAACTTCATTTCTGAAGTAGTTTTTTAGAAAACAAACGTCTTCATTTCCAAACACCGTACTGTGTGAAATAAGCTACTTCTTTTCTAGGAATCAGTTGCTTTACTACGAAGATGGTTGAGTGCAGCAACTTCAAACTTTCCGAGTTTTTTTAATGTAACAAGATGTACAACTTAGTAGATTGGCCTCATTTCTAAAGTAGTTTCTTTAGATAACAAACATCTTCATTGCCGAACACTGTACTGTGTGAAATAAGCTAGTTTGGTTCTACAAATCAGTTGCTTTTCTCTAAGGATGGTTGAGTGCAGCAAGTTCGAACATTTCTAGTCAGTGTAGTCTAACAAGATGTACAACTAAGTAGTTTCGCTGAATTTCTAAAGTAGTTTGTTTAGAAAACAAAGGTCTTCATTGCGATCACTGTACAGTGAGAAAGAAGCTAGTTCAGTTCTCCGAATAAGTTGCTTTTCTTCAAAGATGATTGAGTGCAGCAAGTTCAAACATTCCTAGTTAGTGTAGTCTAATAAGATGTACAACTTCCTAGTTTCGCTCCATTTTTAAAGTAGTTTGTTTAGAAAACAAACATCTTCATTGCTGAACATTGTACTGTGTGATAGAAGCTAGTTCAGTTCTAGGAATCAGTAGCATTCCTACGAACAAGGCTGAGTGCAGCAACTTTAAACTTTCCTAGTTTGTGTAATCTAACAAGATGTACACCTTAGTAGATTCGCCGCATTTCTAGAGTAGTTAGTTTAGAAAACAAACACCTTCTTTGCCGAACACTGTACTGTGTGAAATAAGGTAGTTCAGTTTTAGGAATAAGATGCTTTACTACGAAGATGGTTGAGTGCAGAAACTTCAAACTTTCCTATTTAGTGTAATTTAACAAGATATACAACTTAGTAGTTTAGCTTCATTTCTAAAATAGTTTGTTGAGAAAACAAACATCCTCATTGCCAAACACTGTACTGTGTGAAATAAGCTAGTTCAGTTATAGGAATCAGTTGGTTTTCTACGAAGATGGTTGAGTGCAACAAGTTCAAACACTCCGAGTTAGTGTAGACTAACAAGATGTACAACTTACTAGTTTCGCTTCATTGTTATAGTAGCTTGTTTAGAAAACAAACATCTTCAATGCCGAACACTGTACTGTGTCAAATAAGCTAGTTCGGTTCTAGGAATCAGTTGCTTTTCTATAAAGACGGTTGAGTGTAGCAAGTTCAAACATTCCTAGTTAATGTATGCTAACAAGATGTACAATTTAGTAGTTCCGCTGCATTTCTAAAGTAGTTTGTTTAGAAAACAAACGTCTTCATTGCCGAACACCTCACTGTGTGAAAGAAGCTAGTTTGGTTCTAGGAATAAGTGGCATTCCTGAGAACAAGGTTGAGTGCAGCAACTTAAAACATTCCTAGTTAGTGTAATCTAGCAAGAGGTACAACTTACTACTTTCGCTTCATTTCTAAGGTAGTTTTTTAGAAAACAAACATCTTCATTTCCAAACACTGTACTGTGTGAAATAAGCTACTTCGTTTCTAGGAATCAGTGGCTTTTATCTAAAGATGGTGGAGTGCAGCAACTTCAAACTTTCTTAGTGTAATCTAACAAGATGTACAAGTTAGTAGTTTCACTGAATTTCTAAAGGAGTATTTTTAGAAAACAAACATCTTCATTGCTGAACTCTGTAATGTGTGAAATGAGCTAGTTCGGTTCTAGGAATCAGGTGCATTACTATGAAGATGATTGAGTGCAGCAACTTCAATCTTTCCTAGTTAGTATAATCTTACAAGATGTAAAACTTCCTTGTTTTGCTTCATTTCTAAAGTAGTTTGTTTAGACAACAAACATCTTCTTTGCCAAACACTGTACTGCGTGAAATAAGCTAGTTCAGTTCTACAAATCATTTGCGTTTCTACAAAGATTATTGAGTGCAGCAAGTTCAAACATCCCTAGCTACTGTAATCTAACAAGATGTACCCCTTTCTACTTTAGCTTCCTTTGTAAAGTAGTTTGTTTAGAAAGAAAACATCTTCCTTGCCGAACCCTGTACGGTCTGAAATAAGTTAGTTCGGTTCTAGTAATCAGTTACGTTACTACGAACATGACTGAGTGCAGCAAGTTCAATCATTCCTACTTAGTGTTATCTAACAGGATGTACAACTTAGTACTTTCGCTGCATTTCAAATGTAGTTTGTTTAGAAAAAAAAAACATCTTCATTGCCGAACACTGTATAGTGTGAAAGAAGCTAGTTCTTTTCTCCGAATCAGGTGATTTTCTTCAAAGACGATTGAGTGCAGCAAGTTCAAACATTCCTAGTTAGTGTAATCTAACAAGAGGTACAACTTACTAGTTTTGCTTCATTGTGAACGTAGTTTGTTTAGAAAACAAACATCTTCTTTGCCCAACAGTGTACTGTGTGAAACAAGGTAGTTCAGTTCTAGGAATCAGTAGCATTCCTACAAACAAGGTTGAGTGCAGGAACTTCAAAGTTTCCTAGTTTATGTAATCTAACAAGATATACAACTTAGTAGATTGGCCTCATTTCTAAAGTTGTTTTTTTGGAAAACAAACATTTTCATTGCCAAACACTGTACTGTGTGAAATAAGCTAGTTCGGTTCGAGGAATCGGTTGCTTTACTACGAAGATGGTTTAGTGCGGCAACTTCAATCTTTCCTAGTTACTGTAATCTAACAAGAGGTACAACTTACTAGTTTCGCTTCATTTCTAAAGTAGTTTGTTTAGAAAACAAACATCTTCATTGCCAAACACTGTACTGTGTGAAAGAAGGAAGTTCGGTTCCATGAATCAGTAACATTCCTACTAATAAGGTTGAGTGCAGCAACTTCAAACTTTCCTAGTTTGTGTAGTCTAACAAGATGTAGAACTTAGTAGATTCGCTTCATTTCTAAAGTTGTTTGTGTAGAAAACAAACATCTTCATTGCCGAACACTGTACTGTGTGAAATAAGCTAGTTTGGTTCTAGGAATCAGTTGCTTTTCTATAAAGATGGTTGAGTGCAGCAACTTCAATCTTTCCTAGTTAGTGTAATCTAACAAGATGTACAACTTACTAGTTTTGCTTCCTTTGTTAGTTTGTTTAGAAAACAAACAACTTCATTGCCGAACACTGTACTGTGTGAAATAAACAGTTCTAGGAATCATTTTCCTTTTCTCCAAAGATGACTTGAGTGCAGCAAGTTGAAACATTCCTAGTTATTGTAATCTAACAAGATGTACAACTTAGTAGTTTTGCTTCATTTTAAAGTACTTTGTTTAGACAACAAACATCTTCATTGCGAACACTGTACTGTGTGAAATAAGCTAGTTCGGTTCTAGGAATCAGTTGTTTTTTTTCAAAGTTGATTGAGTGCAGCAAGTTCAAACATTCCTAATTAGTGTAATCTAACAAGATGTACAACTTACTAATTTCGCTTCATTTCCAAAGTAGTTTGTTTAGAAAAAAAACATCTTCATTGCCGAACACTGTACTGTGTGAAAGAAGCTGGTTCGGTTCTAGGAATCAGTAGCATTCCTAGGAACAGTGTTGAGTGCAGCAAGTTCAACCTTTCCTAGTTTGTGTAATCTAACAAGATGTACAACTTAGTAGTTTAGCTTCATTTCTAAAGTAGTTTGTTTAGACAACAAACATCTTCATTGCCGAACAATGTACTGTGTGAAATAAGGTAGTTCGGTTCTAGGAATCAGTTGGTTTTCTCCGAAGATGGTTGAATGCAGCAAGTCCAAACACTCCGAGTTAGGGTAGACTAACAAGATGTAAAACGTACAAGTTTCATTTCATTGTTAAAGTAATTTGTTTAGAAAACAAACATCTTCATTCCCGAACACTGTACTATGTAAAATAAGCTAGATCGGTTCTAGGAATCAGTTGCTTTTCCATAAACATGGTTGAGTGTAGCAAGTTCAAACATTCCTAATTAGTGTATGCTAACAAGTTGTACAATTTAGTAGTTTCGCTGCATTTCTAAAGTAGTTTGTTTAGAAAACAAACATCTTCATTGCTGAACACTGTACTATGTGAAAGAAGCTAGTTCGGTTCTAGGAATCAGTAGCATTCCCATGAACAATGATCAGTGCAGCAAGTTCAAACATTCCGATTTAGTGCAATCTAACAAGAGGTACAACTTACTAGTTTTGCTTGATTTCTAAGGTAGTTTTTTAGAAAACAAACATCTTCATTTCAAACACTGTACTGTGTGAAATAAGCTACTTCATTTCTAGAAATCAGTTCCTTTACTATGAAGATGGTTGAGTGCAGCAACTTCAAAATTTCCTAGGTGGTGTAATCTAACAAGATGTACAACTCAGTAGTTTCGCTACATTTCTAAAGTAGTTTGTTTAGAAAACAAATATCTTCATTCCCGAACTCTGCAATGCGTGAAATAGGCTAGTTCGGTTCTAGGAATCAGTTGCTTTACTACGAAGATGGTTGAGTGGAGCAACTTCAAACACTCCTACTTAGTGTAGACTAACAAGATGTACAACTGACTAGTTTTGCTTCATTGTTAAAGTAGCTTGTTTAGAAAGAAAACATCTTCATTGCCAAACAATCTACTGTGTGAAAGAAGCTAGTTTGGTTCTCGGAATCAGTTGCTTTTCTTCAAAGACGATTGAGTGCAGCAAGTTCAAACATTCCTAGTTAGTGTAATCGAACAAGATGTACAACTTACTAATTTCACTTAATTTCTAAAGTAGTTTGTTTAGAAAACAAACATCTTCATTGCTGCACACTGTACTGTGTGAAAGAAGCTAGTTCGGTTCTACGAATCAGTAGCATTCCTACTAACAAGGTTGAGTGCAGCAACTTCAAACTTTCCTAATTTGTGTAATCTAACAAGATGGACAACTTAGTGGATTAGCTTCATTTCTAAAGTAGTTCGTGTAGAAAACAAACATCTTCATTGCCGAACTCGGTAATGTGTGAAATAAGCTAGTTCGGTTCTAGTAATTAGTTGCTTTTCTATAAAGATGGTTGAGTGCCGCAACTTCAAACACTCCTTGTTAGTGTAGACTAACAAGATGTACAAGTTACTAGTTTTGCTTCATTGTTAATGGAGTTTGTTTAGAAAGAAAACATTTTCATTGCCGAACACTGTACTGTGTGAAAGAAGCTAGTTCGGTTCTAGGAATCAGTTGTTTTTTTTTTTCAAAGTTGATTGAGTGCAGCAAGTTCAAACATTCCTAATTAGTGTAATCTAACAAGATGTACAACTTACTAATTTCGCTTCATTTCCAAAGTAGTTTGTTTAGAAAAAAAACATCTTCATTGCCGAACACTGTACTGTGTGAAAGAAGCTAGTTCGGTTCTACGAATCAGTTGCTTTTCTTCACAGATGATTGAGTGCAACAAGTTCAAATATTCCTAGTTAGTGTAATCTAACAAGAGGTACAACTTACTAGTTTCGCTTCATTTCAAAAGTAGGTTGTTTAGAAAACAAACATCTTCATTGCCAAACACCGTACTTGTGAAATAAGGTACATTGGTTCTTGGAATGAGTTGATTTTCTACAAAGATGGTTGAGTGCAGCAAATTCAAATATTCCTAGTTAGTGTAATCTAACAAGATATACAACTTAGAAGATCCTCTTCATTTCTAAAGTAGTTTGTTTAGAAAACAAACATCTTCATTCCCAAATACTGTAGTGTGTGAAATATGATAGTTCTTTTTTAAGAATCAGTTGCTTTCCTAAAAAGAAGTTTCATTGCAGCAACCTCAAACTTTCCTTGTTTGTGTAATCTAACAACATGTACAACCTGATAGTTTCGCTTGATTTTAAAAGTAGGTTGTTTAGAAAACAAACATCTTCTTTGCCGGACACTGTACTGTGTGAAATAAGCTACTTCGGTTCTAGGAATCAGTTGCTTTACTACGAAGATGGTTGAGTGCAGCAATTTCAAACACTCCTAGTTCGTGCAGACTAACAAGATGAACAATTTACTAGTTTCGCTTCATTGTTAAAGTACTTTGTTTAGAAAGAAAACATCTTCATTGCCAAATACTGTACTGTGTGAAAGAAGCTAGTTCGGTTCTCGGAATCAGTTGCTTTTCTTCAAAGATGATTGAGTGCAGCAAGATCAATCATTCCTACTTAGTGCAATCTAACAAGATGTATGACTTACTAGTTTAACTTCATTTCTGAAGTAGTTTTTTGGAAAACAAACGTCTTCATTTCCAAACACCGTACTGTGTGAAATAAGCTACTCCTTTTCTAGGAATCAGTTGCTTTACTACGAAGATGGTTGAGTGCAGCAACTTCAAACTTTCCGAGTTTTTTTAATGTAACAAGATGTACAACTTAGTAGATTGGCCTCATTTCTAAAGTAGTTTCTTTAGATAACAAACATCTTCATTGCCGAACACTGTACTGTGTGAAATAAGCTAGTTCGGTTCTAGGAATCAGTTGCTTTCCTAAAGAGAAGCTTCAGTGCAGGCACCTCAAACTTTCCTTGCTTGTGCAATCTAACAGCATGTACAACTTGATAGTTTCGCTTGATTTTAAAAGTAGTTTATTTAGAAAAAAAGTACTTTATTTAGAAAACAAACATCTTCATTGCCGATCACTGTACTGTGTGAAATAAGCTAGTTCAGTTCTAGGAATCGGTTGCTTTTCTACAAAGATGGTTGAGTGCAGCAAGTTCAAACACTCCCAGTTAGTGTAGTGTAACAAGATGTACAACTTACTAGTTTTGCTTCATTGTTAATGTAGTTTGTTTAGAAAACAAACATCTTCATTGCCAAACACTGTACTGGGTAAAATAAGATTGTTTGGTTCTAGGAATCAGGTGGTTTTCTATAAAGATGGTTGAGTGCAGCAAGTTCAAACATTCCTAGTTAGTGTAGTCTAAAAAGATGTACAACTTAGTAGTTTCGCTGCATTTCTAAAGTAGTTTGTTTAGAAAACAAAGGTCTTCATTGCTGAACACTGTACAATGTGAAAGAAGCTAGTTCGGTTCTCCGAATCAGTTACTTTTCTTCAAAGATGATTGAGTGCAGCAAGTTCAAACATTCCTAGTTAGTGTAGACTAACAAGATGTACAACTTCCTAGTTCCGCTTCATTTTTAAAGTAGTTTGTTCAGAAAACAAACATCTTCATTGCTGAACACTGTACTGTGTGAAAGAAGCTAGTTCGGTTCTAGGAATCAGTAGCATTCCTACGAACAAGGTTGAGTGCAGCAACTTCAAACTTTCGTAGTTTGTGTAATCTAGCACGATCTACAACTTAGTAGATTCGCCTCATTTCTAAATTAGTTTGTTTAGAAAACAAACATCTTCATTGCCGAACACTGTACTGTGTGAAAGAAGCTAGTTAGGTCCCTGGAATCAGTTGATTTTCTGCGAAGATGGTTGAGTGCAGCAAATTCAAATATTCCTGGTTAGTGTCATCTAACAAGATATACAACTTAGTAGATTCGCCACATTTCTTAAGTAGTTTGTTTAGAAAACAAACGTCTTCATTGTCGAACACTGTACTCTGTGAAATAAGCCAGTGTGGTTCTAGGAATCAGTTGCTTTCCTAAAAAGAAGCTTCAGTGCAGCAAACTCTAACTTTCCTTGTTTGTGTAATCTAACAACATGTACACCTTGCTAATTTAGCTTGATTTTAAAAGTATTTTGTTTAGAAAACAAACATCTTCATTGCCAGACACTGTACTGTGTGAAGTAAGCTAGTTCGGTTCTAGGAATCAGTTGCTTTTCTCTAAAGATGTTTGATTGCAGCAAGTTCAAACATTCACAGTTAGTGTAGACTAACAAGATGTACAAGTTAGTAGTTTTGCTGCATTTCTAAAGCAGTTTGTTTAGAAAACAAACATCTTCATTGCCGAACACTGTACTGTGTGAAATAAGCTAGTTCAGTTCTAGGAATCTGTTGGTTTTCTACGAAGATGGTTGAGTGTAGCAATTTCAAACACTCCCATATAGTGTACACTAACAAGATGTACAACTTACTACTTTCGCTTCATTGTTAAAGTAGTTTGTTTAGAAAACAAGCATCTTCATTGCCGAACACTGTGCTGTGTGAAAGAAACTAGTTTGTTTGTAGGAATCAGTAGCATTCCTACGAACAAGGTTGAGTTCAGCAACTTCAAAATTTCCTAGATTGTGTAATCTAACAAGATATACAACTTAGTAGATTGGCCTCATTTCTAAAGATGTTTTTTTAGAAAACAAACTCTGTAGTGTGTGAAATAAGCTAGTTCGGTTCCAGGAATCATTTGCTTTACTAGGAAAATGGTTGAATGCAGGAACTTCAATCTTTCCTAGTTAGTGTAATCTAAGAAGAGGTAGAATTTACTAGTTTCGCTTCATTTCTAAAGTACTTTGTTTAGAAAACAAACATCTTCATTGCCGAACACTGTACTGTATGAAAGAAGCTAGTTCGCTTCTATGAATCAGTTGCTTTTCTACAAAGATGATTGAGTCAGCAACTTCAAACATTCCTAGTTAGTGTAATACAACAAGATTTACAACTTACTAGTTTCGCTTCATTTCTAAAGTAGTTTGTTTAGAAAACATACATCGTTTTAGATTACACAAACAAGGAAAGTTTGAACTTGCAGCACTCAACAGTCTTGGTAAGAAAGCAATTCATTCCTAGAGGACAACTAGCTTATTTCACACAATACAATGTTCGGCAATGTAGATGTTTGTTTTCTCAACAAACTACTGTCGACGTGAGGCTAATCTACTAAGTTGTATATCTTGTTAGTTTTGACGAACAAGGAAAGTTTGAACTTGCTACACTCAACCATCTTCGTAGGAAGGCAAGTGATTCCTAGAACTGAATTAGCTTATTTCACACAATACAGTGTTCGGTAATGAATATGTTTGTTTCTAAACAAACTACTTTAGAGATGAGGTGAATTTATTAAATTGTACATATTTTCAGATTACACAAACACCGAAAATTTGAACTTGCTGCACTCAACCTTCTTCGTAGTAAAGCAACTGATTCCCAGAACCGATCTAGCTTATTTCACACACTACAGTGTTTGGCAATGAAGATGTTTGTTTTCTAAACAAAGTGCTTTAGAAATGAGGAGACTCTACTAACTTGTACATCTTTTTAGTTAACACAAACAACGAAAGTTTGAACTTGCTGCACTCAACCTTCTTCGTAGGAAAACAACTGATTCCAAGAACAGATTTGGCTTATTTCACACAGTACAATGTGCAGAAATGAAGATTTTTGTTTTCTAAACAAACTGGGTCAGAAATGAGGGGAATCTACTAAGTGGTACATCTTGTTAAATGACACTAACTAGGAATGTTTGAACTTGCTGCACTCAACCATCTTCGTAGTAAAGCAACTGATTCCTAGAACCGAACTAGCTTATTTCACACAGTACAGTGTTAGGCAATGAAGATGTTTGTTTTCTAAACAAACTGCTTTAGAAATAAGGCAAATATACTAAGTGGTACATCTTTTTAAATTACACAAACAAGGAAAGTTTAAACTTGCTGCACTTGAACTTCAAGGAAAAGTAAGTAAAGCAACTGATTCCTAGAACCTAACTGCTTATTTCACACAGTACAGTGTACGGTAATGAAGATCTTTGTTTTCCAAACAAACTACTTTGGAAATGAGGCGAATCTACTGAGTTGTACACCTTGTTAGATTGCACAAAAAGGAAAGTTTGAACTTGTTGCACTCAACCTTGTTCGTAGAAAAGTAACTCATTCCCAGAACCGAACTAGCTTATTACACACAGTACAGTGCTAGGCAATGAAGACGTTTGTTTTTAAACAAACTACTTTAGAAGTGAGCCGAATCTACTAAGTTGTACATCTTGTCAGATTACACAAACAAGGAAAGTTTGAACTTGCTGCACTCAACCTCCTTCGTAGGAAAGCAACTGAATCCGAGAACCGAAGTAGCTTATTTCACACAGTGCAGTGTTCGGCAATGAAGATGTTTGTTCTGTAAAAAAAAAAAAAAAAAACTACATTAGAAATGAGGCGAATGTGCTAATTTGTATATCTTGTTAGATTACACTATCTAGCAAAGTTTGAACAGGCAGCACTCAACCTTCTTGGTAGGAAATCAACCGATGCCGAGAACCTAACTACTTAGAAGATTCACATCATTTCTAAAGTAGTTTGTTTAGAAAACAAACATCTTCATTGCCAAACACTGTACTGTGTGAAATATGCTACCTCGGTTCTAGGAATCAGTTGTTGACTACGAACATGGTTGAGTGCAGCAAGTTCAAACATCCATAGTTACTGTCATCAAACAAATGTACAACTTAGTACATTCGCTTCATCTCAAATGTAGTTTGTTTAGAAAACAAACATCTTCATTGCCAAAGAGTGTACTGTGTGAAATAACCTAGTTCAGTTCTAGGAATCACTTGCTTTACTATGAAGATGGTTGGGTGCAGGAAGTTCAAACATTCCTAGTTACTATCTTCTAACAAGATATAGAGTTTAGTAGATTCGTCTCATTTCTAAAGCAGTTTGTTTAGAAAATAAACATCTTCATTGCCGAACACTGTACTGTGTGAAATAAGCTAGATCGGTTCTCGGCATCAGTTGCTTTCCTATGAATAAGGTTGAGTGCAGCAAGTTCAAACTTTCCTTGTTTGTGTAATCTAATAAGATGTACAACTTGGTAGATTCGCCTCATTTCTAAAGCAGTTTGTGTAGAAAACAAACATCTTCATTGCCCAACACTGTACTGTGTGAAATAACCTAGTTCGGTTCTAGGAATCAGTTGCGTTCCTACGAAGAAGGTTGAGTGCAGCAAGTTCAAACTTTCCTAGTTTTTGTAATCTAAGAAGATGTACAACTTAGTATATTCAGCTCATTTCTAAAGTTGTTTGTTTAGAAAACAAACGTCTTTATTGCCGAACACTGTACAGTGTGAAAGAAGCTAGTACGGTTCTCCGAATCGGTTGCTTTTCTTTAAAGATGATTGAGTGCAGTAAGTTCAAACATTCCTAGTTAGTGTAATCTAACAAGAGGTACAACTTACTAGTTTAGCTTCATTTCTAAAGTAGTTTTTTGTTTCTAAACAAACTACTTTAGAGATGAGGTGAATTTATTAAATTGTACATATTTTCAGATTACACAAACACCGAAAATTTGAACTTGCTGCACTCAACCTTCTTCGTAGTAAAGCAACTGATTCCCAGAATCGGTTGCTTTACTACGAAGATGGTTTAGTGCGGCAACTTCAATCTTTCCTAGTTAGTGTAATCTAACAAGAGGTACAACTTCCTAGTTTCGCTTCATTTCTAAAGTAGTTTGTTTAGAAAACAAACATCTTCATTGCCGAACATTGTACTGTGTGAAAGAAGCAAGTTCGGTTCCAGGAATCAATCACATTCCTACTAATAATTTTGAGTGCAGCAACTTCAAACTTTCCTAGTTTGTGTAATCTAACAAGATGTACAACTGACTAGATTCGCTTCATTTCTAAAGTTGTTTGTGTAGAAAACAAACATCTTCATTGCTGAACACTGTACTGTGTCATATAAGCTAGTTTGGTTCTAGGAATCAGTTGCTTTTCTATAAAGATGGTTGAGTACAGCAACTTCAATCTTTCCTAGTTAGTGGAATTTAATAAGAGGTACAACTTACTAGTTTTGCTTCCTTTCTAAAGTAGTTTGTTTAGAAAACAAACAACTTCTTTAACGAACACTGTACTGTGTGACATAAGCTAGTTCGGTTTTACGAATCATTTCCTATTCTCCAAAGATGACTGAGTGCAGCAAGTTGAAACATTCCTAGTTATTGTAATCTAAGAAGATGTACAACTTACTAGTTTCGCTTCATTTCTAAAGTAGTTTGTTTAGAAAACAAACATCTTCATGGCCGAACCCTGCATGGTCTGAAATAAGCTACTTCGTTTCTAGGAAAAAGTTGCTTTACTACGAAGATGGTTGAGTGCGGCAACTTCAATCTTTCCTAGTTAGTGTAATCTAAGAAGATGTACAACTGACTAGTTTCGCTTCATTTCTAAAGTAGTTTGTTTAGAAAACAAACATCTTCATTCCCGAACACTATACTGTGTCAAATAAGCTAGTTTGTTTATCTGAATCAGTTGCTTTTCTACAAAGATGATTGAGTGCAGCAAGTTCAATCCTTCCTACTTAGGGTAATCTAACAAGATGTACAACTTACTAGTTTCACTTCATTTCTAAAGTGATTTGTTTGGAAAACAAACATCTTCATTACTGAACACTGTACTGTTTGAAAGAAGCTAGTTCGGTTCTAGGAATCAGTTACATTCATACGTAAAAGGTTCAGTGCAGCACCTTGAAACTTTGCTAGTTGGGTAATCTAACAAGGTGTGCAAATTTCTAGTTTCTATTCATTTCTAAAGTAGTTTGTTTAGAAAAGAAACATCTTCATTGCCGAACACAGTATTGTGTGAAATAAACTAGTTAGGTTCTAGGAATCAGTTGCTTTCCTATGAAGTAAGTTGAGTGCAGCAACTTCAAACTTTCCTTGTTTGTGTAACCTAACAAGATGTACATCTTAGTAGATTCACCTGATTTCTAAAGTAGTTTGTTTAGAAAGGAAACATCTTCATTGCCGAACACTGTACTGTGTGAAATAAGTTACATTGGTTCTAGGAATCAGTTGACTTTCTACAAAGATGGTTGAGTGCAGCAAGTTCAAACATTACTAGTTAGTGTAATCTAACAAGATATGCAACTTAGTAGTTTCACTGCATTTCTAAAGTACTTTGTGTTGAAAACAAACATCTTCATTCCCGAACACTGTACTGTGTGAAATAAGCTAGTTCGCTTCTCGGAATCAGTTGCTTTCCTAAAAAGAGGCTTCAGTGCAGCAACCTCAAACTTTCCTTGTTTTTGTAATTTAACAACAGTACAACTTGCTAGTTTCGCTTGATTTTAAAAGTAGTTTGTTTAGAAAACAAACATCTTGATTTCCGAACACTGTACTTTGTAAAATAAGCTAGTTCGTTTCTAGGAATCTGTTGCTTTACTACGAAGATGGATGAGAGGAGCAACCTCATACATTCCTAGTTAGTGTAGTCTAACAAGATGTACAACTTCCTAGTTTCGCTTCATATTTAAAGTAGATGGTTAGAAAACAAACATCTTCATTGCTGTGTGAAAGAAGCTAGTTCAATTCTAGGAATCAGTAGCACTCCTACTAACAAGGTTGAGTGCAGGAACTTCAAATTTTCCTAGTTTGTGTAATCTAACAGGATGTACAACTTAGCAGATTCGCCTCATTTCTAAAGTAGTTTCTTTAGAAAACAAACACCTTCAGTGCCGAATCCTGTACTGTGTGAAATAAGCTGGTTCAGTTCTATGAATCAGTTGCATTATTACGAAGATGGTTGAGTGATGCAAATTCAAATATTCCTAGTTAGTGTAATCTAACAAGATGTAAAACTTAGTAGATTCGCAACATTTCTAAAGCAGTTTGTTTAAAAAACAAAAATCTCCATTGCCGAACACTGTACAGTGTGAAAGAAGCTAGTTCGGTTCTAGGAATCAGGAGCATTCCTACGAGCAAGGTTGAGTGCAGCAAGTTCAAACTTTCCTAGTTTGTGTAATCTAACAAGATTTACAATTTAGTATATTCGCCTCATGTCTAAAGTAGTTTGTTTAGAAAACAAACACCTTCATTGCCGAACACTGTACTGTGTGAAATAAGCGAGTTCGGTTGTAGGAATCATTAGGTTTTCTACGAAGATGGTTGAGTGCAGCAAGTTCAAACACTCCAAGTTAGTGTAATCTAACAAGAGGTACAACTTACTAGTTTCGCTTCATTTCTAAAGTAGATTTTTAGAAAACAAACATCTTCATTTCCGAACACTATACTGTGTGAAATAAGCTACTTTGTTTCTAGGATTCAGTTGCTTTTCTCTAAAGATGGTTGAGTGCAGAATGTTCAAACTTTCCTCGTTAGTGTAGGCTCACAAGATATACAACTTAGTAGTGTCGCTGCATTTCTAAAGTAGTTTGTTTAGAAAACAAACATCTTCATTGCCAAACACTGTACTGTGTGAAATAAGCTAGTTCGGTTCTAGGAATCAGTTGGTTTTTTTACGAAGATGGTTGAGTGCAGCAAGTTCAACCACTCCTAGTTAGTGTAGACTAACAACATGTACAACTTACTTGTTTCGCTTCATTGTTAAAGTAGATTGTTTAGAACACAAACATCTTCATTGCCGAACACTGCACTATGTGAAAGAACCTAGTTCGGTTCTATGACTCAGTAGCATTCCTACGAACAGGGTTGAGTGCAGCAACTTCAAAGTTTCCTAGTTTGTGTAATCCAACAAGATATACAACTTAGTAGATTGGCCTCATTTTTAAAATTGTTTTTTTAGAAAACAAACAATTTCATTGCCGAACACTGTACTGTGTGAAATAAGCAATTTCGGTTCCAGGAATGAGTTGTGTTAATAAGAAGATGGTTGAGTGCAGAAACTTCAATCTTTCCTAGTTAGTGGAATCTAACAAGAGGTACAACTTACTAGTTTCGCTTCCTTTCAAAAGCAGTTTGTTTAGAAAACAAACAACTTCTTTAACGAACACTGTACTGTGTGAAATAAGCTAGTTCAGTTCTACACATCATTTGCTTTTCTACAAAGATGACTGAGTGCACCAAGTTGAAACATTCCTAGTTATTGTAATCTAACAAGATGTACAACTTACTAGTTTCGATTCATTTCTAAAGTAGTTTGTTTAGAAAACAAACATCTTCATTGCCAAACTCTGCTGTGTGAAATAAACTACATTGGTTCCAGGAATCAGTTTCTTTACTACGAAGATGGTTGAGTGCAGCAACTTCAATCTTCCCTAGTTAGCGTAATCTATTAAGATGTAAAACTTACTCGTTTCGCTTCATTTCTAAATTACTTTGTTTAGAAAACAAACATCTTCTTTGCCGAACACTATACTGTGTCAAATAAGTTAGTTCGGTTCTGCAAATCAGTTGCTTTTCTACAAAGATGATTGAGTACAGCAAGTTCAAACTTTCCTAGTTTGTGTAATCTAACAAGATTTACAACTTAGTATATTCGCCTCATGTCTAAAATAGTTTGTTTAGAAAACAAACACCTTCATTGCCGAACACTGTACTGTGTGAAATAAGCTAGTTCAGTTCTAGGAATCATTAGGTTTTCCACGAAGATGGTTGAGTGCAGCAAGGTCAATCATTCCTACTAAGGGTAATCTAACATGATGTACAACTTACTAGTTTCGCTTCATTTCTAAACGGTTTGTTTAGAAAACAAACATCTTCATTGCCGAACACTGTACTGTGTGAAAGAAGCTAGTTCAGTTGGAGGAATCAGTAGCTTTTCTATAAAGATGGTTGAGTACAGCAAGTTCTAACATTCCTAGTTAGTGTAGTCTAAGAAGATGTACAACTTAGTAGTTTCGCTGCATTTCTAAAGTAGTTTGTTTAGAAAGAAAACGTCTTCATTGTTGAACACTGTACTGTGTGAAGGAAGCTATTTCAGTTCTCGGAATCCTCAACGATGATTGAGTGCAGCAAGTTCAAACATTCCTATTTAGTGTAATCTAACAAGATGTACAACTTACTAATTTCGCTTCATTTCTAAAGTAGATTATTTACAAAACAAAGATCTTCATTGACGAACTCTGTACTGTGTGAAATAAACTACATTTTTCCACGAATCAGTTGCTTTACTACGAAGATGGTTGAGTGCAGCAACTTCAATCTTCCCTAGTTATTGCAATCTAATAAGTTGTAAAACTTCTTACTAGTTTTGCTTCATTTCTAAAATAGTTTGTTTAGAAAACAAACATCTTCATGGCCGAACACTGTACTGTGTGAAATAAGCTAGTTCGGTTCTCGGAATCATTTCCTTTCCTACGAAGATGGCTGAGTGCAGCAAGTTGAAACTTTTCTTGTTTGTGTAATCTAACAAGATGTACAACTTAGTAGATTCACCTAATTTCTAAACTAGTTTGTTTAGAAAACAAACATCCTCATTGCCAAACACTATACTGTGAGAAATAAGCTAGTTCGGTTCTCAGAATCAGTTCCTTTCCTACGAAGAATGTTGAGTGCAGCAAGTTCAAACTTTCCTTGTTTGTGTAATCTAACAAGATGTACAACTTAGTAGATTCACCTCATTTCTACAGCAGTGTGTTTAGAAAACAAACACCTTCAATGCCGAAGACTGTACTGTGTGAAATAAGCTAGTTCTTCTCTAGGAATGAGTTCCTTTCTTACGAAGACTGTTGAGTGCAGCAAGTTCAGACTTTCCTTGTTTATGTAATCTAACAAGATGTACAACTTAGTAGATTGGGCTCATATCTAAACTACTTTTTTAGAAAACAAACATCTTCATTGCCGAACACTGTACTGTGTGGAGTAAGCTAGTTCTCCGAATCAGTTCCTTTCCTACAAACAAGGTTGAGTTCAGCAAGTTGAAACTTTCCTTGTTTGTGTAATCCAACAAGTTTTACTTCTAACTAGATTCGCCTCATTTGTAAAGTAGTTTGTTTAGAAAACAAACATCTTCATTGCCGAACACTGTACTGAGTGAAATAAGCTAATTCGGTTCTCGGAATCAGTTGCTTTCCTACGAAGAAGATTGAGTGCAACAAGTTGAAACTTTCCTTGTTTGTGTAATTTAACAATATATACAACTTATTAGATTCGCCTCATTTCTAAAGTAGTTTGTTTAGAAAACAAACTTCTTCATTGCCGAACATTGTACTGTGTGAAATAAGCTAGTTCGCTTCTAGGAGTCAGTTGCTTCTCTTCACAGATATTTGAGTGCAGCTTTTTCAAACATAAGGTAGGTCGGGTCTAGGAATCAGTTGCGTTCCTAAGAAGAAGATTGTGTGCAGCAACTTGAAACTTTCCTTCTTTGTGTAATCTAACAAGGTGTACAACATAGTAGATTCGCCTCATTTCTAAAGTAGTTCAAACTTTCCTTGGTTGTGTAATCTAACAAAATGTATAACTTAGTAGATTCTCCTCATTTCTATAGTAATTTGTTTAGAAAAAAAACATCTTTATTGCCTAACATTGTACTGTGTGAAATAAGCTAGTTCTCCTCTAGGAATGAGTTGCTTTCTTACGAATACTGTTGAGTGCAGCAAGTTCAAACTTTCCTTGTTGGTGTAATCCAACAAGATGTATAACTTAGTAGATTGGGCTCATTTCTAAAGCAGTTTGTTTAGAAAACAAACATCTTCATTGCAGAACACTGTACTGTGTGAAAGAAGCTAGTTCGGTTCTCAGAATCACTTCCTTTCCTAAGAGGATGGTTGAGTGCAGTAATTTTTAAATTTTCTGATTTGTGTAATCTAACAAAATGTATAACTTAGTAGATTCGCCGCATTTCTAAAGTGGTTTGTTTAGAAAACGAACCTCTTCATTGGTGAACATTGTACTGTCTGAAATAAGCTACTTAGGTTCTAGGAATCAGTTGCCTTCCTACAAAGAAGGTTGAGTGCAGCAAGTTGAAACGTTTTTGTGTGTGTAATGTAACAAGATGTACAACTTCATAGATTCGCCTCATTTCTAAAGTAGTTTGATTAGAAAACAAACATCTTCATTGCCAAACACTGTACTGGGTGAAATAAGCTAGTTCGCTTCTAGGAATCAGTTGCTTTTCTGTAAAGATGGTTGAGTGCAACTAGTTCAAACATTCCTACTTAGTGTAGTGTAACAAGATGTACCACTTAGGAATTTCGCTGATTTCTAAAGCAGTTTGTTTAGAAAACAATCGTCTTCATTGCCGAACACTGTAGTGTGTGAAAAAAGCTAGTTCGGTTCTAGGAATCAGTTGCTTTTCTTCACAGATATTTGAGTGCAGCTTGTTCAAACATTCCGAGTTAGTGTAATATAACAAGATGCACAATTTACTAGTTTGGCTTCATTTCTGAAATAGGTTGTTTAGAAAACAAACGTCTTCATTGCCAAACACTGTACTGTGTGAAACAAGCTGCTTTAGTTCTAGGAATCACTTCCTTTGGACAAAGATGGTTGAGTGCAGCAAGTTCAAACATTCCTAGTTAGTGCAATCTAACAAGATATACAGCTTACTAGGTTTGCTTCATTTCTAAAGTAGTTTGTTTAGAAAACAAACATCTGTATTGCTGAACACCGTACTGTGTGAAATAAGCCTGTTCGGTTCTAGGAATCAGTTGCGTTCCTATGAAGAAAGTGGAGTGCAGCAAGTTGAAACGTTCCTTGTTTGTGTAATCTCAGAAGATGTACAACTTAATAGATTCGCCTCTTTCTACAGGAGTTTGTTTAGAAAACAACCATCTTCTTTGGCAAACACTGTACTGTGTGAAAAAAGCTAGTTCGGTTCTCAGAATCATTTGCTTTCCTACGAAGACGGTTGTGTGCAGCAAGTTCAAACTTTCCTTGTTTGTGTAATCTAACAAGAATTACACCTTAGTAGATTCGCCTCATTTCTAAAGTAGTTTGTTTAGAAAACAAACATATTCATTGATGAACACTGTACTGTGTGAAATAATCTACTTCGGTTCTCGGAATCAGTTCCTTTCCTACGAAGAAGGTTCAGTGCAGCAACTTCAAACTTTCCTAGTTTCTGTAATATGACAAGTTGTACAACTTAGTAGATTCACCTCATTTCTAAAGTAGTTTGTTTAGAAAAGAAACATCTTCAATGCCAAAGACTGTACTGTGTGAAACAAGCTAGTTCTTCTCTAGGAATGAGTTGCTTTCTCATGAAGACTGTTGAGTGCATCAAGTTCAAACTTTCTTTCTTTATGTGATCCAACAAGATATACAACTTCGTAGATTGGAATCATTTCTAAAGTAGTTTGTTTAGAATACAAACATCTTCATTGCCAAACACTATACTGTGTCACATAAGCTATTTCGGTTCTCCGAATCAGTTGCTTTTCTACAAAGATGATTGAGTGTAGTAAGGTCAATCATTCCTACTTAGTGTAATCTAAAAAGATGTACAACTTCCTAGTTTAACTTCATTTCTGAAGTAGTTTTTTAGAAAACCAACATCTTCATTGCGGAACACTGTACTGTGTGAAATAACCTACTTCGTTTGTAGGAATCAGTTGCTTTACTACGAAGATGGTTGAGTTCAGCAACTTCAAACGTTTCTAGTTTGTTTAATCAAACAAGATGTACATCTTAGTAGATTCGCCTGATTTCTAAAGTAGTTTCTTTAGAAAACAAACATCTTCATTGCCGAACACTGTACTGTGTGAAATAAGGTAGTTCGTATCTAGGAATCAGTTGCTTTCCTAAGAAGGAGGTTGAGTGCAGCAACTTCAAACTTTCCTTCTTTGTGTAATCTAAAAAGATATACAACTTAGTAGATTCACCTCATTTCTAAAGTAGTTTGTTTAGAAAAGAAACGTCTTCATTGCTGAACACTGAACTGTGAGAAAAAAGCTAGTTCGGTTCTAGGAATCCGTTGTTTTTCTACGAAGATGGTTGAGTGCCACAAGTTCAAACATTCCTAGTTAGTGTAATCTAAGAAGATGTACACCATATTAGTTTTGCTTCATTTCTAAAGTAGTTGTTTAGAAAATAAACATCTTCATTGCCAAACACTGTACTGTGTGAAATAAGCTACATTGGTTCTAGGAATCACTTGATTTTCTACAAAGATGGTTGAGTGCAGCAAATTCAAATATTCCTAGTTAGTGTAATCTAACAAGATGTACAACATAGTAGATTCGCCACCTTTCTAAAGTAGTTTGTTTAGAAAACAAACATCTTCATTCCAGAACACTTTACTCTGTGAAATAAGCTAGCTCGGTTCTAGGAACTAGTTGCTTTCCTAAAAAGAAGCTTCAGTGCAGCGGTTGCTGCACTTTCCTTGTTTGTGTAATCTAACAACATGTACAACTTGCTAGTTTCGCTTGATTTTAAAAGTAGTTTGTTTAGAAAACAAACATGTTCATTGCCAAACATTGTACTGTGTGAAGTATGCTAGTTCGGTTCTAGGAATCGGATGGTTTTCTACTAATAAGGTTGAGTGCAACAAGTTGAAGCACTCCTAGTTAGTGTACACTAACCAGATGTACAACTTACTAGTTTCGCTTCATTTCTAAAGTAGTTTGTTTAGAATACAAACATCTTCATTGCCGAACACTGTACTGTGTGAAAGAAGCTAGTTCGGTTCCAGGAATCAGTAGCATTCCTACTAACAAGGTTGAGTGAAGCAACTTAATACTTTCCTAGTTTGTGTAATGTAACACGATGTACAACTTAGTAGATTTGCTTCATTTCTAAAGTAGTTTATGTAGAAAACAAACATCTTCATTGCCGAACAGTGTACTGTGTGAAATAAGCTAGCACGGTTCTAGGAATCAGTTGCATTCTATACAGATTGTTGAGTGCAGCAACTTCAAACACTCCTAGTTAGTGTAGACTAACAAGATGTACAACTTACTCATTTTGCTTCATTGTTAAAGGAGTTTGTTTAGAAAGAAAACATCTTCATTGCCAAACACTTCACTGTGTGAAAGAAGCTAGTTTGGTTCTAGGAATCAGTTTTTTTTTTTTTTCAAAGATGACTGTGGGCAGCAAGTTCAAACATTCCAAGTTAGTGTAATCTAACAAGATTTACAACTTTCTACTTTCGCTTCATTTCTAAAGTAGTTTGTTGAGAAAAAAAAAACATCTTCATTGCTGAACACTGTACTGGTGAAAGAAGCTAGTGCGGTTCTAAGAATCAGGTGCCTTTCTTCAAAGATGATTGAGCTCAGCAAGTTCAAACATTCCAAGTTAGTGTAATCTAACAAGAGGTACAACTTACTAGTTTCGCTTCATTACTAAAGTACTTTTTTAGAAAATAAACATCTTCATTTCCGAACACTGTGTAGTGTGAAATAAGCTACTTCATTTCTAGGAATCAGTTGCTTTACTGAGAAGATGGTTCAGTGCAGCAACTTCAAACTTTTCTAGGTTGTGTAATCTAATAAGATGTACAACTTAGTAGATTCGCCTCATTTCTAAAGTAGTTTGTTTAGAAAACAAACATCTTCATTACCGAACTCTGCAATGTGTGAAATAAGGGAGTTTGGTTCTAGGAATCAGTTGCTTTACTACGAAGATGGTTGAGTGCAGCAACTTCAAACACTCATAGTTAGTGTAGAATAACAAGATGAACAACTTACTAGTTTTGCTTCATTGTTAAAGTAGTTTCTTTAGAAAGAAAACATCATCATTGCCGAACACAGTCCTGCGTAAAAGAAGATAATTCGGTTCTCGGAATCAGTTGCTTTTCTTAAAAGATGATTGAGTGCAGTAAGTTCAAACATTCCTAGTTACTGTAATCTAACAAGATTTATAACTTACTAATTTCGCTTCACTTCTAAAGTAGTTTGTTTAGAAAACAGACATCTTCATTGCCGAACACTATACTGTGTCAAATAAGCTAGTTCGGTTCACCGAATCAGTTGCTTTTCTACAAAGATGATTGAGTGAAGCAAGTTCAAACATGCTACTTAGTGAAATCTAAAAAGACGTACAACTTACTATTTGAACTTCATTTCCAAAGTAGTTTTTTTTAGAAAACAAACATCTTCATTTCCGACCACTGTACTGTGTGAAATAAGCTACTTCGTTTCTAGGAATCAGTTGCTTTACCAAGAAGAAGTGCAGCAACTTCAAACTTTCCTAGTTTGTTTAATCTAACAAGATGTACAACTTAGTAGATTGGCCTCATTTCTAAAGTAGTTTGTTTAGAAAACAAACATCTTCATTGCTGAACACTGTACTGTGTGAAATAAGCTAGTTCAGTTTTCCCAATCAGTTGCTTTTTTCTAAAGATGGTTGAGTGCAGCAAGTTCAAACATTCCTAGTTAGTGTAATCTAACAAGATGTATAACTTAGTACTTTCGCTGTATTTCTAAAGTAGTTTGTTTAGAAAAGAAAAGTCTTCATTCCCAAACTCTGTAATGTGTGAAATTAGCTAGTTTGGTTCTAGGAATCAGTTGCTTTACTACGAAGATGGTTGAGTGCATAAACTTCAATATTTCCTACTTAGTGCAATCTAACAGGATGTAAAACTTACTAGTTTCGCTTCATTTCTAAAGTAGTTTGTTTAGAAAACAAACATCTTCATTGCCGAACACTGAACTGTGTGAAAGAAGCTAGTTCGGTTCTAGGAATCATTAGCATTCCTAGGAACAGTGTTGAGTGCAGCAAGTTCAACCTTTCCTAGTTTGTGTAATCTAACAAGATGTACAACTTAGTAGTTTCACTTCATTTCTAAAGTAGTTTGTTTAGACAACAAACATCTTCATTTCCGAACAATGTACTGTGTGAAATAAGGTAGTTCGGTTCTAGGAATCAGTTGGTTTTCTCCGAAGATGGTTGAATGCAGCAAGTTCAAACACTCCGAGTTAGGGTAGACTAACAAGATGTACAACTTACAAGTTTCATTTCATTGTTAAAGTAATTTGTTTAGAAAACAAACATCTTCATTGCCGAACACTGTACTATGTAAAATAAGCTAGATCGGTTCTAGGAATCAGTTGCTTTTCCATAAACATGGTTGAGTGTAGCAAGTTCAAACATTCCTAGTTAGTGTATGCTAACAAGATGTACAATTTAGTAGTTTCGCTGCATTTCTAAAGTAGTTTGTTTAGAAAACAAACGTCTTCATTGCTGAACACTGTACTATGTGAAAGAAGCTAGTTCGTTTCTAGGAATCAGTAGCATTCCTACGAACAATGATAAGTGCAGCAAGTTCAAACATTCAGATTTAGTGCAATCTAACAAGAGGTACAACTTACTAGTTTTGCTTCATTTCTAAGGTAGTTTTTTAGAAAACAAACATCTTCATTTCTGAACACTGTACTGTGTGAAAGAAGCTAGTTCGGTTCCAGGAATGAGTAACATTCCTACTAACAAGGTTGAGTGCAGCAACTTCAAACTTTCCTAATTTGTGTAATCTAACAAGATGGACAACTTAGTGGATTCGCTTCATTTCTAAAGTAGTTTGTGTAGAAAACAAACATCTTCATTGCCGAACTCGTTAATGTGTGAAATAAGCTAGTTAAGTTCTAGGAATCAGTTGCTTTTCTATAAAGATGGTTGAGTGCCGCAACTTCAAACACTCCTTTTAGTGTAGACTAAAAAGATGTACAAGTTACTAGTTTTGCTTCATTGTTAATGGAGTTTGTTTAGAAAGAAAACATTTTCATTGCTGAACACTGTACTGTGTGAAAGAAGCTAGTTTGGTTCTAGGAACCAGTTGTTTTTTTTTTCAAAGTTGATTGAGTGCAGCAAGTTCAAACATTCGTAGTTAGTGTAATCTAACAAGAGGTACAACTTACTAGTTTCACTTCATTTCTAAAGTAGGTTGTTTAGAAAACAAACATATTCATTGTCAAACAACGTACTTGTGAAATAAGTTACATTGGTTCTCAAATGAGTTGATTTTCTACAAAGATGGTTGAGTGCAGCAAATTCAAATATTCCTAGTTAGTGTAATCTAACAAGATGTACAACTTAGTAGATCCTCCTCATTTCTAAAGTAGTTTGTTTAGAAAACAAACATCTTCATTCCCGAATACTGTAGTGTGTGAAATAAGCTAGTTTGGTTCTAAGAATCCGTTGCTTTCCTAAAAAGAAGTTTCAGTGCAGCAACCTCAAACTTTCCTTGTTTGTGTAATCTAACAACATGTACAACTTGCTAGTTTCGCTTGATTTTAAAAGTAGGTTGTTTAGAAAACAAACATCTTCTTTCCTGGACACTGTACTGTGTGAAATAAGCTAGTACAGTTCTAGGAATCAGTTGCTTTACTACGAAGATGGTTGAGTGCAGCAACTTCAAACACTCCTAGTTCGTGTAGACTAACAAGATGAACAATTTACTAGTTTCGCTTCATTGTTAGAGTACTTTGTTTAGAAAGAAAACATCTTCATTGCTGAACACTGTACTGTGTCAAATAAGCTAGTTCGGTTCTCTGAATCAGTTGCTTTTCTACAAAGATGACTGAGTGCAGCAAGTTCAATCATTCCTACTTAATGTAATCTAACAAGATGTACAACTTACTAGTTTAACTTCATTTCTGAAGTAGTTTTTTAGAAAACAAACATCTTCATTTCGAACACTGTACTGTGTGAAATAAGCTACTTCGTTACTCTGAATCAGTTGCTTTACTACGAAGATGGTTGAGTGCAGCAACTTCAAACTTTCCTAGTTTGTTTAATCTAACATGATGTACCACTTAGTAGATTGGCCTCATTTCTAAAGTAGTTTGTTTAGAAAACAAGCATCTTCATTCCCGAACACTGTACTGTGTGAAATAAGCTAGTTCGGTTCTAGGAATCAGTTGCTTTCCTAAAAAGAAGCTTCAGTGCAGCCACCTCAAACTTTCCTTGCTTGTGTAATCTAACAGCATGTACAACTTGCTAGTTTCTCTTCGTTTTAAAAGTAGTTTATTTAGAAAAAAAAGTAGTTTATTTAGAAAACAATCATCTTCATTGCCGATCAATGTACTGTGTGAAATAAGCTAGTTCAGTTCTAGGAATCGGTTGCTTTTCTACAAAGATGGTTGAGTGCAGCAAGTTCAAACACTCCTACTTAGTGTAGACTAACAAGATGTACAACTTACTAGTTTTGCTTCATTGTTAAAGTAGTTCGTTTAGAAAACAAAGGTCTTCTTTGCCGAACACTGTACAATGTGAAAGAAGCTAGTTCGGTTCTCCGAATCAGTTACTTTTCTTCAAAGATGATTGAGTGAAGCAATTTCAAACATTCCCAGTTAGTGTAGACTAACAGGATGTACAACTTCCTAGTTTCACTTCATTTTTAAAGTAGTTTGTTCAGAAAACAAACATCTTCATTGATGAACACTGTACTGTGTGAAAGAAGCTAGTTCGGTTCTAGGAATCAGTAGCATTCCTACGAACAAGGTTGAGTGCAGCAACTTCAAACTTTCGTAGTTTGTGTAATCTAGCACGATCTACAACTTAGTAGATTCACCTCATTTCTAAATTAGTTTGTATAGAAAACAAACATCTTCATTGCCGAACACTGTACTGTGTGAAAGAAGCTAGTTAGGTCCCTGGAATCAGTTGATTTTCTGTGAAGATGGTTGAGTGCAGCAAATTCAAATATTCCTGGTTAGTGTCATCTAAGAAGATATACAACTTAGTAGATTCGCCACATTTCTTAAGTAGTTTGTTTAGAAAACAAACGTCTTCATTGCCGAACACTGTACTGTGTGAAGTAAGCTAGTTTGGTTCTAGGAATCAGTTGCTTTCCTAAAAAGAAGCTTCAGTGCAGCAACCTCTAACTTTCCTTGTTTGTGTAATCTAACAACATGTACAACTTGCTAGTTTCGCTTGATTTTAAAAGTAGTTTGTTAAGAAAACAAACATCTTCATTGACGGACTCTGTACTGCGTGAAGTAAGCTAGTTCAGTTCTAGGAATCAGTTGCTTTTATACGAAGTTGGTTGAGTGCAGCAAGTTCAAACACTCCTAGTTAATGTAGACTAACAAGATGTACAACTTACTAGTTTAGCTTCATTTCTAAAGTAGTTTGTTTGGAAAACAAACATCTTCCCTTCCGAACACTGTACTGTGTCAAATAAGCTACTTCGTTTCTAGGAATCAGTTGCTTTTCTCTAAAGATGGTTGATTGCAGCAAGTTCAAACATTCACAGTTAGTGTAGACTAAGAAGATTTACAAGTTAGTTAGTTTTGCTGCATTTCTAAAGCAGTTTGTTTAGAAAACAAACATCTTCATTGCCGAACACTGTACTGTGTGAAATAAGCTAGTTCGATTCTAGGAATCGGTTTGGTTTTCTAGAAGATGGTTGAGTGCAGCAATTTCAAACACCCCATATAGTGTACACTAACAAGATGTACAACGTACTAGTTTTAGCTTCATTGTTAAAGTAGTTTGTTTAGAAAACAAACATCTTCATTGCCGAACACTGTACTGTGTGAAAGAAACTAGTTTGTTTGTAGGAATCAGTAGCATTCCTACGAACAAGGTTGAGTTCAGCAACTTCAAAATTTCCTACATTGTGTAATCTAACAAGATATACAACTTAGTAGATTGGCCTCATTTCTAAAGATGTTTTTTTAGAAAACAAACTCTGTAGTGTGTGAAATAAGCTAGTTCGGTTCCAGGAATCAGTTGCTTTACTAGGAAAATGGTTGAATGCAGCAACTTCAATCTTTCCTAGTTAGTGTAATCTAAGAAGAGGTAGAATTTACTAGTTTCACTTCATTTCTAAAGTACTTTGTTTAGAAAACAAACATCTTCATTGCCGAACACTGTACTGTGTGAAAGAAGCTAGTTTGCTTCTACGAATCAGTTGCTTTTCTACAAAGATGATTGAGTCAGCAACTTCAAACATTCCTAGTTAGTGTAATACAACAAGATTTACAACTTATTAATTTTGCTTCATTTCGAAAGTAGTTTGTTTAGAAAACAAACATCGTTTTAGATTACACAAACAAGGAAAGTTTGAACTTGCAGCACTCAACCTTCTTCGTAGGAAAGCAACTGATTCCGAGAAGCGATCTAGCTTCTTTCACATAGAACAGTGCTCGGCAAAGAAGATGTTTGTTTTCTAAACATACTGCTTTAGAAATAAGGCGATTCTACTGAGTTGTACATCTTGTTAGGTTACACAAACAAGGACAGTTTGAACTTGTTGCACTCAACTTTCTTCATAGAAAAGTAACTCATTCCCAGAACCGAACTAGCATATTTCACACAGTACAGTGTTTGACAATGAAAATGGTTGTTTTTTAAACAAACTGTTATAAAAATGAGGCGAATCTACTAAGTTGTACATCTTGTTAGATTACACAAACAAGGAAAGTTTGAACTTGCTGCACTCAACCTTCTTCATAGGAACGCAACTTATACTGTCAAGCAAACTAGCTTATTGCCCAAAGTACAGTGTTTGGTTATGAAGATGTTTGTTTTCTAAACAAACTACTTTAGAAATGAGGCGAATTTGCTAAGTTGTACATCTTGTTAGATTACACAAACAAGGAAAGGTTGAACTTGCTGCACTCAACCTTCTTCGTAGGAAGGCAAGTGATTCCTAGAATCGAATTACCTTATTTCAGACACTACAGTGTTCGGTAATGAATATGTTTGTTTTCTAAATAGACGACTTTAGAGATGAGGTAATTTATTAAGTTGTACATCTTGTTAGATTACACAAACAAGGAAAGTTTGAACTTGCTGCACTCAACAGTCTTGGTAAGAAAGCAATTCATTCCTAGAGGACAACTAGCTTATTTCACACAGTACAATGTTCAGCAATCTAGATGTTTGTTTTCTCAACAAACTACTGTCGAAATGAGGCTAATCTACTAAGTTGTATATCTTGTTAGTTTTGATGAACAAGGAAAGTTTGAACTTGCGGCACTCAACCTTCTTCATAGGAAGGCAAGTGATTCCTAGAACCGAATTAGCTTATTTCACACAATACAGTGTTCAGTAATGAATATGTTTGTTTCTAAACAAACTACTTTAGAGATGAGGTGAATTTACTAAATTGTACATATTTTCAGATTACACAAACAACCAAAATTTGAACTTGCTGCACTCAAACTTCTTCGTAGTAAAGCAACGGATTCCCAGAACCGATCTAGCTTATTTCACACACTACAGTGTTTGGCAATGAAGATGTTTGTTTTCTAAACAAACTGCTTTAGAAATGAGGAGACTCTACTAACTTGTACATCTTTTTAGTTTACACAAACAACGAAAGTTTGAACTTGCTGCACTCAACCTTCTTCGTAGGAAAACAACTGATTCCAAGAACAGATTTGGCTTATTTCACACAGTACAATGTGCTGGAAATGAAGATGTTTGTTTTCTAAACAAACTGGGTCAGAAATGAGGGGAATCTACTAAGTGGTACATCTTGTTAAATGACACTAACTAGGAATGTTTGAACTTGCTACACTCAACCATCTTCGTAGTAAAGCAACTGATTCCTAGAACCAAACTAGCTTATTTCACACTGTGCAGTGTTCGGCAATGAAAATATTTGTTTTCTAAAGAAACTGCTATAGAGATGAGGTGAATCTAATAAGTTGTACATCTTATTATATTACACAAACAAGGAAAATTTGAGCTTGCTGCACTCAACCTTCTTTGTAGGAAATCAACTGATTCCCACAACCAACATAGCTTATTTCACACAGTACAGTGTTCAGCAATGAAGATGTTTGTTTTCTAAACAAACTGCTTTAGAAATAAGGCAAATATACTAAGTGGTACATCTTTTTAAATTACACAAACAAGGAAAGTTTAAACTTGCTGCACTTGAAATTCTTCGTAGTAAAGCAACTGATTCCTAGAACCAAACTAGCTTATTTCACACAGTACAGTGTACAGTAATGAAGATCTTTGTTTTCCAAACAAACTACTTTGGAAATGAGGCGAATCTACTGAGTTGTACACCTTGTTAGATTGCACAAAAAGGAAAGTTTGAACTTGTTGCACTCAACCTTATTAGTAGGAAAGTAACTCATTCCCAGAACTGAACTAGCTTATTACACACAGTACAGTGCTAGGCAATGAAGACGTTTGTTTTTAAACAAACTACTTTAGAAGTGAGCCGAATCTACTAAGTTGTACATCTTCTCAGATTACACAAACAAGGAAAGTTTGAACTTGCTGCACTCAACCTTCTTCGTAGGAACGCAACTGATATTGAGAACTGAATTAGCTTATTTCAGACAGTACAGTGTTCGGTAATGAAGATGTTTGTTTTCTAAAAAACTACTTCAGATATGAGGCTAATCTACTAAGTTGTACATCTTCTTAGATTACACAAACCAGGAGAATTTGAACTTCCTGCACTCAACAGTCTTCATAAGAAATCAACTAATTCCTAGAGGAGAACGAGATAATTCCACACCGTACAATGTTCGGCAATGAAGATGTTTATCTTCTAAAAAAACTACTGTAGAAATGATGCTAATCTACTAAGTTGTACATCTTGTTAGATTACGCAAACCAGGAAAGGTTGAACTTTGCTGCACTCAACCTTCTTCATAGGAAAGCAACTGATTCCGACAACCGAACTAGCTTATTTCACACAGTACAGTATTCAGCAGTGAAGATGTTTGTTTTCTAAACAAACTACTTTAGAAATGAGATGAATCTACTAAGTTGTACATCTTACTAGGTAACACAAACAAGGAAAGTTTGAACTTGCTGCACTCGACCTTCTTCATAGGAAATCAACTGATTCCGACCACCGAACTAGCTTATTTCACACAGTACAGTGTTGGGCAATGAAGATGTTTGTTTTCTAAACAAACTGCTTTAGAAATGAGTTGAATATACTAAGTTGTACATCTTTTTAAATTACACAAACAAGGAAAGTTTGCACTTGCTCCACTTGACATTCTTCATAGTAAAGCAACTGATTCCCAGAAGTGAACTAGCTTATTACACACAGTACAGTGCTAGGCAATGAAGATGTTTGTTTTCTAAACAAACTACATTAGAAATGACCCGAATCTACCAAGTTGTACATCTTTTTAGATTACACAAACAAGGAACGTTTGAACTTGCTGCACTCAACATTCTTCTTAGGAAAACAACTGATTCCGATAACAGATATGGCTTATTTCACACAGTGCAATGTTTGGAAATGATGTTTGTTTTGTAAATCAACTGCTTCAGAAATGAGGGGATTGTACTAAGTTGTACATCTTGTTAGATGACACTAACTGGGAATGTTTGAACTTGCTGCACTCAACCAACTTCGTAGTAAAGCAACATTTTTCACACAGTACAGTGTTCGGTAATGAAGATGTTGTTTTCTAAACAAACTACTTTAGAGATGCGATGAATCTCATAAGTTGTACATCTTGTTAGATTACAAAAACAAGGAAAGTTTTAACTTGTTACACTCAACATTCCTCGTAAGAAAGCAATTCATTTCTAGAGGAGAAATAGCTTATTTCTCACAGTACAATGTTCTGAAATAAAGATGTTTGTTTTCTAAACAAACTAATGTAGAAATCAGGCTAATGTACTAAGTTGTATATTGTAGCAGACAGCTTTAGGTTCGCTGAGATGAACTTCTAGAACAGGCACAGTTATGGAGGAAGGGATATTATTTATTGAAGCTTACAGATCCAGGGGAAGTTCCATAATGGCAAGAGAAGCAGCCTGCTCTCCACAGGGCCAAGCAGAGAGAGAGAGAAACCAACCAGCCACCACAGCACACAGAGCAAAACTACAGCCAAAAGGTCACACAGCACACTTCAGGAACTCCTGCTAGGCATATTTGCATATCTTTACAATGGAATCTCAAACCATCACCACACCTTAAGACCAGGGCCCCCAGTGACCTTGCCTCTAGCAAGGTGATTGCAGATGCAAACTATAACTAAAAAAAAAAACACTGAATATATTGGGGGACATATATTCAAACTACCACATTCCGCCCCTGGCCCCCAATATATTTAGCTCCTGGCCCCCAATAGATTATAACTATCACACGTTGTAAATTGTACTCAGTCCAATTTCAAAGGTTCTCACAGTCTTGATCAACTTAAGATAGTGAGTCCTGTAAAATAAAAGAAGTTAAATACTTTTAACATGTAAAGGCACAGAGTAAACATTTTAACTGATAAAAGGGATAGCAAGGAGAGACTAGAATAATGCAAACTCAACCACCATCAGCTGTCATCAAACTTCTGCAGTTCAAGTTCAAAATAACCAGAGACTGACAGTCTCCAGGTTTTCCAATTCCACCCCTCCAGCTGGGCAGAGTCGCCAGGGAAAACTTTCATCCCATGCCAACACTGCACTCCATGGTAGCCCTTTTGCACAGTCCTGGTATATCCAAAACATGTTCAGGTCTCCATGCAAACCACGGTCCATCTTCCAAAAGGCTCTTCTAGCCTATTTCTGAGGGACTTCATGCCCTGCCTCATGCCACATCTCAGCAGCGGCTCCTGGAACCGTGTGCAACTCATGACCACTCCATGCATTTTTTATGCTTCTAAAACTAATACCAGGTGTGCAGGACACAGCCATATTCTTAATCCAGGGACAAAATAAATCATAGCCTTGAAAAGCAGGTTCCTTCTCCAGTCAGCTCTTTCCAAGAATTTGCATTTTTAACAGTCTTTCCTCAGGCATCCTCTCCATTGTTTTAATGTAAATCAGGTCAGGCCACCTTCCTTCCACCTTCCTTAAGATTGCTAATGCGTTGACAATAGCAGCTCCAGTAACCTAAAACCAGTCTCAGTGCCTCTGCTTTTAACTTGATTGAGGTTTTCCAACTTAAAATCTTAAAATCTCAGTTCGATATCTTTAGCCAAGCACATCAGTCCATTACAAATTTAACCTTCATCAAACTTTCTGGGCTTGGATAACAGAACGTAGCCATCCCTTATGCCAGTAGCCCAATTCCAACAAAGTCCTCTTAGTCCTCTTTCCTTCCCCTTAGAAACCTCGTAAGCCAAGCCTCGAAGTTCAGTACTATCTGCACTTAGCATTCTCAAACTCTCATCAGAATAGTCCATAAAACTTGGCTTACCACTCCAGAAGGCATCTTCAGTTGCAAGCACCAAGTCCATGCCCATTCCTCCAAAACAAAGGTTCCAAAAGACGAATATCCACATGGTCAGGTTCATCTCACCCCACTCCTGGTACCACTTTACTGTAGCAGACAGCTTTAGGTTCGCTGAGATGAACTTCCAGAACAGGCACAGTTATGGAGGAAGGGATATTATTTATTGAAGCTTACAGATCCAGGGGAAGTTCCATAATGGCAAGAGAAGCAGCCTGCTCTCCACAGGGCCAAGAAGAGAGAGAGAGAAACCAACCAGCCACCACAGCACACAGAGCAAAACTACAGCCAAAAGGTCACACAGCACACTTCAGGAACTCCTGCTAGGCATATTTGCATATCTTTACAATGGAATCTCAAACCATCACCACACCTTAAGACCAGGGCCCCCAGTGACCTTGCCTCTAGCAAGGTGATTGCAGATGCAAACTATAACTAAAAAAAAAACACTGAATATATTGGGGGACATATATTCAAACTACCACATATATCTTGTTAAGTTTGACAAACAAAACAAGTGTGAACTTGATGCATTCAACCTTCTTCGTAGGAACACAACTGATACCTCGAACCGATTTAGCTTATTTTTCACAGTACAGTGTTTGGCAATGAAGATGTTCGTTTTCTAAACAAACTGCTTTAGAAATGAGGCAAATCTACTAAGTTGTACATCTTGTTAGATTACACAAACAAGGAAAGGTTGAAGTTGCTGCACTCAGTCTTCTTCGTAGTAAAGCAATTGATACCTAGAACCAAACTAGCTTATTTCACACAGTACAGTGTTCGTCAATGAAGATGTTTGTTTTCTAAACAAACTACTTTAGAGATGAGGTGAATCTACTAAGTTGTACATCTTGTTAGATTACACAAACAAGGAAAGTTTCAACTTGCTGCACTCAACGGTCTTCGTAAGAAAGCAACTCATTCCTAGAGGAGATCTTGCTTATTTCACACAGAACAATGTTCGGCAATGAAGTTGTTTGTTTTCTAAACAAACTACTGTAGAAATGAGGCTAATCTGCTAAATTGTACATATTGTTAGATTCCACGAACAAGAAAAGTTTGAACTTGCAGCACTCAAACTTCTTCGTAGGAACGCAACTGATTCCTAGAACCGAACTAGCTTATTTCCTAGAACCGAACTAGCGTATTTCACACAGTACAGTGTTCGCCAATGAAGATGTTTGTTTTCTAAACAAACTACTTTAGAAATGAAGTGAAACTAGTAAGTTGTACACAGTACAGTGTTTGGATATGAAGTAGTTTGTTTTCTAAACAAACTACTTTAGAACAAGGCGAATCTACTAAATTGTGTGTCTTGTTCGATTACATTCAACCTTGTTTGTAGAAAAGTAACTCATTCCTAGAACCAAACTAGCTTATTACACACAATACAGTTCTAGGCAATGAAGATATTTGTATTCGAAACAAACACTTTAAAAATGAGCCGAATCTACTAATTTGTATAACTTGTTAGATTAAAGAAACAAGGAAAGTTTGAACTTGCTGCACTGAAACTTCTTCGTAAGAAAACAACTGATTCCTATAGCTGAAATAGCTTATTACATACAGTACAGTGTTCAGCATTGAAGATGTTTGTTTTCTAAACAAACTGCTTTAGGATTGATGCCCGTCTACTACATTGTACATCTTGTTAGATTACACAAACAAGGAAAGTTTGAACTTGCTGCACTCAACCTCCTTCGTAGGAAAGCAACTGAATCCGAGAACCGAACTAGCTTATTTCACACAGTGCAGTGTTCGGCAATGAAGATGTTCGTTTTGTAAAAAAAAAAAACTACATTAGAAATGAGGCAAATGTGCTAAGTTGTATATCTTGTTAGATTACACTATCTAGCAATGTTTGAACTTGCAGCACTCAACCTTCTTCGTAGGAAATCAACCGATGCTGAGAACCTAACTACTTAGCAGATTCGCCTCATTTCTAAAGTAGTTTGTTTAGAAAATAAACATCTTCATTGCCAAACACTGTACTGTGTGAAATATGCTACTTTGGTTCTAGGATTCAGTTGCTTTCCTACGAACATGGTTGAGTGCAGCAAGTTCAAACATCCATAGTTACTGTCATCTAATAAATGTACAACTTAGTACATTCGCTTCATCTCGAATGTACTTTGTTTAGAAAACAAACATCTTCATTGCCAAAGAGTGTACTGTGTGAAATAACCTAGTTCAGTTCTAGGAATCACTTGCTTTACTATGAAGATGGTTGAGTGCAGCAAGTTCAAACATTCCTAGTTACTATCTTCTAACAAGATATAGAGTTTAGTAGATTCGTCTCATTTCTAAAGCAGTTTGTTTAGAAAACAAACATCTTCATTGCAGAACACTGTACTGTGTGAAAGAAGCTAGTTCGGTTCCAGGAATCAGTAGCATTCCTCCTAACAAGGTTGAGTGCAGCAACTTCAAACTTTCCCAGTTTGTGTAATCAAACAAGATGTACAACTTAGTAGATTTCTTTCATTTCTAAAGTAGTTTGTGTATAAAACAAACATCTTCATTGCCGAACAATATACTGTACGAAATAAGTTAGTTCGGTTCTAGGAGTCAGTTGCTTTTCAATAAAGATGGTGTAGTGCAGCAACTTCAAACACTTCTAGTTAGTGTAGACTAAGAAGATGTACAACTTACTACTTTTGCTTCATTGTTAAAGGAGTTTGTTTAAAAAGAAAACATCTACATTGCTGAACACTGTACTGTGTGAAAGAACCTACTTCGGTTCTAGGATTCAGTTGTTTTTCTCCAAAGATGATTGAGTACAGCAAGTTCAAACATTCCTAGTTAGTGTCATCCTACAAGATGTACAACTTACTAATTTCGCTTCATTTCTAAAGTTGTTTGTTTAGAAAACAAACATCTTCATTGCCTAACACTGTACTGTGTGAAATAACCTAGTTCAGTTTTACAAATCAGTTGATTTTCTCTAAACATGGTTCAGTGCAGCAAATTCAAACATTCCGAGTTAGTGTAATCTAACAAGATGTACAACTTACTAGTTTCGCTTCATTTCTAAAGTAGTTTGTGTAGAAAACAAACATCTTCTTTGCCGAACACTGTACTGTGTGAAAGAAGCTAGTTCAGTTCCAGGAAACAGTAGCATTCCTACTAACAAGGTTGAGTGCAGCAACTTCAAACTTTCCCAGTTTGAGTAATCTAACAAGATGTACAACTTAGTAGATTCGCTTCATTTCTAAAGTAGTTTGTGTAGAAAACAAACGTCTTCGTTGCTGAACACTGTACTGTGTGAAAGAAGCTAGTTCGGTTCTAGGAATCAGTAGCATTACTACGAACAAGGTTGAGGGCAGCAAGTTCAAACATTCCTAGTTCATTCCCGAACTCTACAATGTGTTAAATAAGCTAGTCAGGTTCTAGGAATCAGTTGCTTTGCTACGAAGATGGTTCAGTGCAGCAACTTCAAACACTCCTAGTTAGTGTAGACTAACAAGATGAACAACTTAGTAGATTCGCTTCATTGTTAGTTTGTTTAGAAAGAAAACATCTTCATTGTCAAACACTGCACTGTGTGAAATGAGCTAGTTCGGTTCTAGGAATCAGTTTGTTTTTTTCAAAGATGATTGAGTACAGCAAGTTCAAACATTCTGAGTTAGTGTAATCTAACAAGATGTACAACTTACTAGTTTCGCTTCTTTTCTAAAGTAGTTTGTTCAGAAAACAAACATCTTCATTGCAGAACACTCTACTGTGTGAAAGAAGCTAGTTCGGTTCCAGGAATGAGGAGCATTCCTACTAACAAGGTTGAGTGCAGCAACTTCAAACTTTCCCAGTTTGTGTAATCTAACAAGATGTACAACTTCCTAGATTCGCTTCATTTCTAAAGTTGTTTGTGTAGAAAACAAACATCTTCATTGCCGAACAATGTACTGCATGAAATAAGTTAGTTCCGTTCTAGGAATTAATTGCTTTTCTATAAAGATGGTGGAGTGCAGCAACTCCAAACACTCCTAGTTAGTGTAGACTAACAAGATGAACAACTTACTAGTTTTACTTCATTGTTAAAGGAGTTTGTTTAGAAAGAAAACATCTTCATTGCCAAACACTGTACTGCATGAAAGAAGCTTGTTCGCTTCTAGGAATCATTTGCGTTTCTACAAAGATGATTGAGTGCAGCAAGTTTAAACATTCCTACTTACTGTAATCTAACAAGATGTACCACTTACTAGTTTCGCTTCATTTATAAAGTAGTTTGTTTAGAAAACAAACATCTTCATTGCCGAACCCTGTACGATCTGAAATAAGCCAGTTTGTTTCTAGGAATAAGTTGCTTTACTACGAAGATGGTTGAGTGAGGCAACTTCAATCATTACTACCTAGTGTAATCTAACAAGATGTACAACTTACTACTTTCGCTTCATTTCTAACAATGTAGTTTATTTAGAAAACAAACATCTTCATTGCCGAACACTATACTGTGTCAAATAAGCTAGTTCAGTTGTCCAAATCATTTGATTTTCTACAAAGATGATTGAGTGCAGCAAGTTCAATCATTCCTACTTAGGGTAATCTAACATGATGTACAACTTACTAGTTTCTCTTCATTTCTAAAGTCGTTTGTTTAGAAAACAAACAACTTCATTGCCAAACACTGTAGAGTGTGAAAGAAGCTAGTTTGGTTCTCAGAATCAGTTGCTTTTCTTCAAAGATGATTGAGTTCAGCAACTTCAAACTTTCCTAATTTGTGTAATCTAACAAGATGTACAACTTAGTAGATTCGCCTCATTTCTAAAGTAGTTTGTTTAGAAAACAAACACCTTCATTGCTGAACACTGTACTGTGTGAAATAAGCTAGTTTGGTTCTAGGAATCAGTTGGTTTTCTACGAAGACAGTTGAGGGCAGTAAGTTCAAACACTCCTAGTTAGTGTAGACTAACAAGATGTACAACTTACTATTTTTGCTTCATTGTTAAAGTAGTTTGTTTAGAAAACAAGCATCTTCATTTCTGAACACTGTACTGTGTGAAATAAGCTACTTCGTTTCAAAGAATCAGTTGCTTTTCTCTTAAATGGTTGTGTGCAGCAAGTTCAAACATTCCTAGTTAGTGTAGTCTAATAAGATGTACAAGTCAGTAGTTTCGCTGCATTTCGAAAGTAGTTTGTTTAGAAAACAAGCATCTTCATTTCCGAACACTGTACTGTGTGAAATAAGCTGGTTCGGTTCTAGGAATCGGTTGATTTTCTACAACGATGGTTCAGTGCAGCAAGTTCAAACACTCCTAGTAAGTGTAGACTAACAAGATATACAATTTACTAGTTTCGCTTTATTGTTAAAGTATTTTGTTTAGAAAACAAACACCTTCATTGCCAAACACTGTACTGTGTAAAATAAGCTATTTCGGTTCTAGGAATCAGTTGCTTTACTACAACGATGGTTGAGTGCAGCAACTTCAATCTTTCCTAGTTAGTGTAATCTAACAAGAGGTACAACTTACTAGTTTCGCTTCATTTCTAAAGTAGTTTGTTTAGAAAACAAACATCATTGCCGAACATTGTATTGTGTAAAATAAGCTTGTTCGGTTCTAGGAATCAGTTGCTTTTCTATAAAGATGGTTGAGTGCAGCAAGTTCAAACATTCCTAGTTAGTGTAGTATAACAAGATGTACAACTTAGTAGTTTCGCTGCATTTCTAAAGTATTTTTTTAGAAAACAAACATCTTCATTTCTGAACACTGTACTGTGTGAAATAAGCTACTTCATTACTAGGAGTCAGTTGCTTTACTACAAAGATGTTTAAGTGCACCAACTTCAAACTTTCCTCGTTTTGTTAATATAACAAGATGTACAACTTAGTATATTGGCCTTATTTCTAAAGTAGTTTTTTAGAAAACAAACATCTTCATTTCCGAACATTGTACTGTGTGAAATAAGCTACTTCGTTTCTAGGAATGAGTTGGTTTTCTATAAAGATGGTTGAGTGCAGCAACTTCAAACTTTCCTATTTAGTGTAATCTAACAAGATGTACAACTTACTCATTTCAGTTCATTTTTAAAATAGTTTTTAGAAAAAAAACATCTTCATTTCTGAACACTGTACTGTGTGCAATAAGCTAGTTCATTTCTAGGAATCAGTTGCTTTTCTACAAAGATGGTTGAGTGCAGCAACTTCAAACATTCCTAGTTTTTGTAATCTAACAAGATGTACAAGTTAGTAGTTTGGCTTCATTTCTAAAGTAGTTTGTTTAGAAAACAAACATCTTCATTCCGAACCCTGGAATGTGTGAAATAAGCTAGTTTGGTTCTAGGAATCATTTGTTTTTTTCTACAAAGATGGTTGAGTGCAGCAATTTTAAACATTTCCTAGTTACTGTAATCTAACAAGATGTACAACTTACTAGTTTCGCTTCATTTCTAAAGTAGTTTGTTTAGAAAACAAACATCTTCATTCGAACACTGTACTGTGTGAAATAAGCTAGTTTGGTTCTAGGAATCAGTTGTTTACTACAAAGATGATTTAGTGCAGCAAGTTCAATCATTCCTAGTTAGTGTAATCTAACAAGATGTACAACTTACTAGTTTTGCTTCATTTCTAAAGTAGTTTGTTTAGAAAACAAACATCTTTATTGCTGAACACTGTACAGTGTGAAATAAGCTAGTTCAGTTCTCAGAATCAGTTGCTTTTCTTTAAAGATAATTGAGTGCAGCAAGTTCAAACATTCCTAGTTAGTGTAATCTAACAAGAGGTACAACTTACTAGTTTTGCTTCATTTTTAAAATAGTTTTTAGAAAACAAACATCTTTATTTCGAACACTGTACTGTGTGAAATAAGCTAGTTCTGTTTCTAGGAATCAGTTTTTTTCTCTAAAGATGGTTGAGTGCAGCAAGTTCAAACATTCCTAGTTTGTGTATTCTAACAAGATGTACAAGATAGTAGATTGGCTTCATTTCTAAAGTAGTTTGTTTAGAAAACAAACATCTTCATTTCTGAACTCTGTACTGTGTGAAATAAGCAAGTTGGTTCTAGGAATCAGTTTTTTTTCTACAAAGGTGATTGAGTACACCAAGTTCAAACATTCCTAGTTAGTGTAATCTAACAAGATGTACAACTTAGTAGATTGACTTCATTTCTAAAGTAGTTTGTTTAGAAAACAAACATCTTCATTGCTGAACACTGTACTGTGTGAAATAAGCTAGTTTGGTTCTATGAATCATTTGCTTTTACAAAGGTGATTGAGTGCAGCAAGTTCAAACATTCCTAGTTACTGTAATCTAACAAGATGTACAACTTACTAGTTTGGCTTCATTTCTAAAGTAGTTTGTTTAGAAAACAAACATCTTCATTGCCGAACACTGTACTGTGTGAAATAAGCTAGTTTGGTTGTAGGAATCATTTGTTTTTCTAGGAAGATGGTTGAGTGCACAAGTTCAATCATTCCTAGTTAGTGTAATCTAACAAGATGTACAACTTACTAGTTTCACTTCATTTCTAAAGTAGTTTGTTTAGAAAACAAACATCTTCATTGCCGAACACTGTACTGTGTGAAATAAGCTAGTTTGGTTCTAGGAATCATTTGATTTTCTTAAAAGATGATTGAGTGCAGCAAGTTCAATCATTCCTACTTAGTGTAATCTAACAAGATGTACAACTTACTAGTTTCGCTTCATTTCTAAAGTAGTTTGTTTAGAAAACAAACATCTTCATTGCCAAACACTGTACAGTGTGAAAGAAGCTAGTTCAGGTTTAGGGAATCAGTTGCTTTTCTATAAAGATGGTTGAGTGCAGCAAGTTCAAACATTCCTAGTTAGTGTATTATAACAAGATGTACAACTTAGTAGATTTCTCTTCATTTCAAAAGTAGTTTGTTTAGAAAAAACAAACATCTTCATTGCCAAACACTGTACTGTGTGAAATAAGCTACAAGGTTTCCAGGAAGCAGTTGCTTTCCTATTAAGATGGTTGAGTGCAGCAACTTAAAACATTCCTAGTTGTGTAATCTAACAAGATGTACAACTTAGTAGATTTGCTTCATTTCTAAAGTAGTTTGTTTAGAAAACAAACATCTTCATTGCTGAACACTGTACTGTGTGAAATAAGCTAGTTGGTTCTAGGAATCAGTTGTTTTCCTACAAACAAGGTTGAGTGCAGCAACTTCAAACTTTCCTAGTTAGTGTAATCTAAGAATATGTACAACTTAGTAGATTCGCTTCATTTCTAAAATAGTTTGTGTAGAAAACAAATATCTTCATTGCCGGACACTGTACTGTGTGAAATAAGCTAGTTCAGTTCTAGGAATCGGTTGGTTTTCGACGAAGATAGTTGAGTGCAGCAAGTTCAAACACTTCTAGTTAGTGTAGACTAACAAGATGTACAACTTACTAGTTTCGCTTCGTTTCTAAAGTAGTTTGTTTAGAAAACAAACATCTTCATTGCTGAACAATGTACTGTGTGAAAGAAGCTAGTTCGGATCTAGGAATCAGTTGCTTTTCTCTAAAGATGGTTGAGTTTAGCAAGTTCAAACATTCCTATTTAGTGTAATCTAACAAGATGTACAACTTAGTAGTTTCGCTGCATTTCTAAAGTAGTTTGTTTAGAAAACAAACATCTTCATTGTTGAACACTGTACTGTGTGAAATAAGCTAGTTCGGTTCTCCAGGAATCAGTTGCTTTTCTCTAAAGATGGTTGAGTGCAGCAAGTTCAAACATTCCTAGTTAGTGTAATCTAACAAGATGTACAACTTCTAGTTTCTGCTTCATTTCTAAAGTAGTTTGTTTGAAAACAAACATCTTCATTTCCAAACACTGTACTGTGTGAAAGAAGCTAGTTTCATTTCAAGGAATCAGTTGCTTTTTCTTCAAAAGATGGTTGAGTGCAGCAAGTTCAAACTTTCCTAATTTGTGTAATCTAACAAGATGTACAACTTAGTAGATTGGCTTCATTTCTAAAGTAGTTTGTTTAGAAAACAAACATCTTCATTCCCAAACACTGTACTGTGTGAAATAAGCTAGTTTGGTTCTAGGAATCAGTTGGTTTACTATGAAGATGGTTGAGTGCAGCAAGTTCAAACATTCCTAGTTAGTGTAATCTAACAAGATGTACAACTTACTAGTTTAGCTTCATTTCTAAAGTAGTTTGTTTAGAAAACAAACATCTTCATTTTTTAACACTGTACTGTGTGAAATAAGCTAGTTCATTTCTAGGAATCAGTTGCTTTTCTATAAAATGGTTGAGTGCAGCAAGTTCAAACATTCCTAGTTAGTGTAATCTAACAAGATGTACAACTTACTAGTTTTGCTGCATTTCTAAAGTAGTTTGTTTAGAAAAACAAACATCTTCATTGCCGAACACTGTACTGTGTGAAATAAGCTAGTTCAGTTCTAGGAATCAGTTGGTTTTCTACAAGATGATTGAGTGCAGCAAGTTCAAACACTCCTAGTTAGTGTAATCTAACAAGATGTACAACTTACTAGTTTCGCTTCATTTCTAAAGTAGTTTGTTTAGAAAACAAACATCTTCATTGCCAAACACTGTACTGTGTGAAATAAGCTAGTTTTGTTCTAGGAATCAGTTGCTTTTCTACAAAGATGGTTGAGTGCAGCAAGTTCAATCTTTCCTAGTTTAGTGTAATCTAACAAGATGTACAACTTACTAGTTTTGCTTCATTTCTAAAGTAGTTTGTTTAGAAAACAAACATCTTCATTGCGAACACTGTACTGTGTAAAATAAGCTAGTTCGGTTCTAGGAATCAGTTGCTTTTCTATAAAGATGGTTGAGTGCAGCAAGTTCAAACATTCCTAGTTTGTGTAATCTAACAAGATGTACAACTTAGTAGTTTGGCTTCATTTCTAAAGTAGTTTTTTAGAAAACAAACATCTTCATTTCTGAACACTGTACTGTGTGAAATAAGCTACTTGGTTTCTAGGAATCAGTTGCTTTACTACAAAGATGGTTGAGTGCAGCAAGTTCAAACTTTCCTAGTTTTTTTAATCTAACAAGATGTACAACTTAGTAGATTTCCTTATTTCTAAAGTAGTTTTTTAGAAAACAAACATCTTCATTTCGAACACTGTACTGTGTGAAATAAGCTATACCGTTTCCACAAATCAGTTGCTTTACTACGAAGATGGTTGAGTGCATCTTAAAACTTTCCTAGTTAGTGTAATCTAACAAGAGGTACAACTTACTAGTTTTGGTTCATTTCTAAAGTAGTTTTTTTAGAAAACAAACATCTTCATTTCTGAACACTGTACTGTGTGAAATAAGCTAGTTCGGTTCTAGGAATCAGTTGCTTTACTACGAAGATGGTTGAGTGCAGCAAGTTCAAATATTCCTAGTTAGTGTAATCTAACAAGATGTACAACTTAGTAGTTTGGCCTCATTTCTAAAGTAGTTTGTTTAGAAAACAAACATCTTCATTCCTGAACTCTGGAACTGTGTGAAATAAGCTAGTTCTGGTTCTAGGAATCAGTTGCTTTTCTACAAAGATGATTGAGTGCAGCAAGTTCAAACATTCCTAGTTTGTGTAATCTAACAAGATGTACAACTTACTAGAGTTTGGCTTCATTTCTAAAGTAGTTTGTTTAGAAAACAAACATCTTCATTGCCAAACACTGTACTGTCTGAAATAAGCTAGTTTGGTTCTAGGAATCAGTTGTTTTTCTCAAAAGATGGTTTAGTGCAGCAAGTTCAAACATTCCTTGTCAGTGTAATCTAACAAGATGTACAACTTACTAGTTTTGCTTCATTTCTAAAGTAGTTTGTTTAGAAAACAAACGTCTTCATTGCCCGAACACTGTACTGTGTGAAATAAGCTAGTTCAGTTCTCAGAATCAGTTGCTTTTCTTTAAAGATAATTGAGTGCAGCAAGTTCAAACATTCCTAGTTAGTGTAATCTAACAAGATGTACAACTTAGTAGTTTCGCTTCATTTTTAAAGTAGTTTTTAGAAAACAAACATCTTCATTTCTGAACACTGTACTGTGTGAAATAAGCTAGTCTGTTTCTAGGAATCAGTTGCTTTCTACAAAGATGGTTGAGTGCAGCAAGTTCAAACTTTCCTAGTTTGTGTAATCTAACAAGATGTACAACTTAGTAGATTGGCTTCATTTCTAAAGTAGTTTGTTTAGAAAACAAACATCTTCATTCCGAACACTGGACTGTGTGAAATAAGCAAGTTCGGTTCTAGGAATCAGTTTTTTTCCTAAAGATGATTAGTGCAGCAAGTTCAAACTTTCCTAGTTAGTGTAATCTAACAAGATGTACAACTTAGTAGATTCGACTCATTTCTAAAGTAGTTTGTTTAGAAAACAAACATCTTCATTGCTGAACACTGTACTGTGTGAAATAAACTAGTTTGGTTCTAGGAATCATTTGCTTTTCTACAAAGATGGTTGAGTGCAGCAAGTTCAAACTTTCCTGTTTGTGTAATCTAACAAGATGTACAACTTACTAGTTTCCTTCATTTCTAAAGTAGTTTGTTTAGAAAACAAACATCTTCATTCCGAACACTGTACTGTCTGAAATAAGCTAGTTTGGTTCTAGGAATCAGTTGCTTTTCTAGGAAGATGGTTGAGTGCAGCAACTTCAAACATTCCTAGTTAGTGTAATCTAACAAGATGTACAACAGGCTAGTTTCGGTTCATTTCTAAAGTAGTTTGTTTAGAAAACAAACATCTTCATTGCTGAACACTGTACTGTGTCAAATAAGCTATTTCGGTTCTCCGAATCATTTGATTTTCTACAAAGATGATTGAGTGCAGCAAGTTCAATCATTCCTTGTTAGTGTAATCTAACAAGATGTACAACTTACTAGTTTCTCTTCATTTCTAAAGTAGTTTGTTTAGAAAACAAACATCTTCATTGCCAAACACTGTACTGTGTGAAAGAAGCTAGTTTAGGTTCTAGGAATCAGTTGCTTTTCTATAAAGATGGTTGAGTGCAGCAAGTTCAAACATTCCTAGTTAGTGTATTCTAACAAGATGTACAACTTAGTATTAGGCTTCATTTCAAAACTAGTTAGTTTGTTTAAAAACAAACATCTTCATTGCTGAACACTGTACTGTGTGAAATAAGCTAGTTTGTTCTAGGAATCAGTTGCTTTCCTATTAACAAGGTTGAGTGCAGCAAGTTCAAAACTATCCTAGTTTGTGTAATCTAACACGATGTAAAACTTAGTAGATTCGCTTCATTTCTAAAGTAGTTTGTTTAGAAAACAAACATCTTCATTGCCAAACACTGTACTGTGTGAAATAAGCTAGTTCGGTTCTAGGAATCGGGTTGCTTTTCTACAAAGATGGTTGAGAGCGCAAGTTCAAAACATTCCTAGTTAGTGTAATCTAACAAGATGTACAACATGCTAGTTTCTCTTCATTTCTAAAAGTAGTTTGTTTAGAAAACAAACATCATCATTTCTGAATACTGCACTTTGTAAAAATGCTAGTTTGGTTCTAGAATCAGTTGTTTTACATAAAGATGGTTTGAGTGCAGCAAAGTTCAAAGATTCCTAGTTAGTGTAATCTAACAAGATGTACAACTTACTAGTTTTTGCTTCATTTCTAAAGTGGTTTGTTTGAAAACAAATATCTTCATTGTCTGAACACTGTACAGTGTGAAAGAACCCAGTTTGTTCTAGAATCAGTTGCTTTTCTTAAAAAGATAATTGAGTGCAGTAAATTCAAACATTCCTAGTTAGTGTAATCTAACAAGCATGTACAAGTTACTAGTTTTTGCTTCATTTTTAAAATAGTTTTTTAGAAAACAAACATCTTCATTCCTGAACACTGTACTGTGTGAAATAAGCTGTTCATTTTCTAGGAATCAGTTGCTTTACTAAGCGAGATGGTTGAGTGCAGCAACTTCAAACTTTCCTAGTTTTGTGTAATCTAACAAGATGTACAACTTAGTAATTGGCCTCATTTCTAAAGAAGTTTGTTTAGAAAACAAACATCTTCTTTTGCCAAACTCTGGAATGTGTGAAAAATAAGCTAGTTAGGTTCTAGGAATCAGTTTTTTTCATAAAGATGGTTGAGTGCAGCAAGTTCAAACATTCCTAGTTTGTGTAATCTAACAAGATGTACAACTTAGTAGATTGGACTCATTTCTAAAGAAGATTCCTTTAGAAAACAAACATCTTCATTGCCAAGCACTGTACTGTGTGAAATAAGCAAGTTAGGTTCTAGGAATCATTTGCTTTATTACAAAGATGATTGAGTGCAGCAACTTCAAACTTTCCTATTTAGTGTAATCTAACAAGATGTACAACTTAGTAGTTCACTTCATTTCTAAAGTAGTTTGTTTTAGAAAACAAACATCTTCATTGCTGAACACTATACTGTGTCAAATAAGCTAGTTTGGTTCTAGGAATCAGTTGGTTTACTATAAAGATGGTTAGGTGCAGCAGTTTCAAATCCATTCCTACTTAGTGTGGACTAACAAGATCTACAACTTACTAGTTTCACTTCATTGTTAAAGTAGTTTGTTTGAAAACAAACATCTTCATTTGCCTAACACTGTCACTGTGTGAAATAAGATATTTCAGTTCCCAGGAATCAGTTGCTTTTCTAAAGATGGTTGAGTGCTGCAAGTTCAAACATTCCTAGTTAGTGTAATCTACCAAGATGTACAACTTAGTAAGTTCGCTTCATTTCTCCCAAGTAGTTTGTTTAAAAACAAACATCTTCATTATGAAACACTCTGTAATGTTTGAAATAAGCTATTTGGTTCTAGGAATCAGTTCCTTTTCTACGAAGATGGTTGAGTGCAGCAAGTTTCAAACATTCCTAGTACGGTAGTCTAACAAGATGTACAACTTCCTAGTTTTGCTTCATTTTAAAGTAGTTTGTTTAGAAAGAAAACATCTTCATTGCCAACACTGTACTGTGTGAAAAAAGGTAGTTTGGTTCTAGGAATCGTTTCTTTCTTCAAAGATGGTGAGTGCAGCAAGTTCAAACATTCCTAGTTAGTGTAATCTAACAAGATGTACAACTTAATAATCTTTTGCTTCATTTCTAAAGTAGTTTGATTTAAAACAAACATCTTCATTGCCGAACACTGTACTGTGTTTTTTGAAGAAGCTAGTTCGGTTCTAGGGAATCAGTTGAGTTTTCTTTAAAGATGGTTGAGTGCAGCAAGTTCAAACTTTCCTAGTTAGTGTAATCTAACAAGATGTACAACTTACTAGTTTCAGGCTCATTTTCTAAAGTAGTTTTTTAGAAAACAAACATCTTCATTTGCCAAGACTGTACTGTGTGAAATAAGCTACTTTAGTTTCTAGGAATCAGTTGCCTTACTACAAAGATGATTGAGTGCAGCAAGTTCAAAACTTTCCTAGTTTGTTTAATATAACAAGATATACAACTTAGTAGTTTCTTTTTCATTTCTAAAGTAGTTTGTTTAGAAAACAAACATCTTCATTGGCGAACACTGTAGTGTGTGAAATAAGCTAGTTCGGTTCTTCCAATCAGTTGTTTTTCTCTCTAAGATGGTTGAGTGCAGCAAGTTCAAACATTCCTAGTTAGTGTAATCTAACAAGATGTACAACTTAGTAGTTTCGCTTCATTTGTAAAAATAGTTTGTGTAGAAAACAAACATCTTCATTTCCTGAACTCTGTACTGTGTGAAATAAGCTAGTTGGGTTCTAGGAATCATTTGATTTCTAAAAGATTGTTGAGTGCAGCAAGTTCAAACATTCCTTGTTAGTGTAATCTAACAAGAGGTACAATTTTTCTAGTTTCCTTTCATTTCTAAAGTATTTTTTTAAAAAACAAACATCTTCATTTCTAAACATTGTACTGTGTAAAATAAGCTACTTCGTTTCTAGGAATGACTTACTTTTCTTTCCAAAGATGGTTGAGTGCAACAAGTTCAAACTTTCGCTGTTTGTGTAATCTAACAAGATGTACAGCTTATAGATTGGCCTCTTTTCAAAAGTATTTTGTTTAGAAAAAAACAAACATCTTCATTCCCAAACTCTGCAATGTTCCAGGAAAATTGCTTTAACGAAGATGGTTAGTGCAGCAACTTCAGTTCTAGTTTGTGTAATCTAACAAGATGGCAACTTAGTAGATTGGCCTCATTTGTAAAGTTGTTTTTGTTTAGAAAACAAACATCTTCAGATGGTTGAGTGCAGCAACGAATGGTTCAAACACTCTAGTTCGTGTAGACCTAACAAGGTAAACAACACTACTTTCACTTCATTGTTAAAATAGTTTGTTTAGAAAGAAAACATCTTCATTGCCGAACACTGTACTGTGTGAAAAGAGCTAATTCAGTTCTCCGAATGAGTTGCTTTTCTTCAAGATGATTAGTGCAGCAAGTTCAAACATTCCTAGTTAGTTTAATGTAACAAGATGTACAACTTACTAATTTCCCTTCATTTCTAAAAGTAGTTTTTAGAAAACAAATATCTTCTTGCGAGAAAGCTATACTGTTTCAAATAATCTAGTTCTGTTCTCCGAATCAGTTGCTCTTCTACAAAGATGATTGAGGCAGCAAGTTCAATCATTGCAATTTAGTATAATCTAACCAGATGTACAACACTAGTTTAACTTCATTTCTGAA
>JAEOAD010001862.1:0-43442 GCA_036365145.1 Orientallactaga sibirica
AGGAATCAGTTGGTTTCCTACCAAGAAGGTTGAGTGCAGCAAGTTCAAACTTTCCTTGTTAATGTAATCTAAAAAGATGGCCAAGGTAGTAGATTCGCCTCATTTGTAATGTAGTTTGGTGAGAAAACAAACACCTTCATTACCGAACATTGTACTGTGTGAAATAAGCTCATTCGGTTCTAGGAATCAGTTGCTTTCCTACAAAGAAGGTTGAGTGCAGCAAGTTCAAACTTTCCTTGTTAATGTAATCTGAAAAGATGCACAACTTAGTAGATTGGCCTCATTTCTAAAGTAGTTTGTTTGGAAAACAAACATCTTCATTACTGAACACCGTACTATGTGAAATGAGCTAGTTCGATTCTAGGAATCACTTGCTTTCCTACGAAGAAAGTTGAGTGCAGCAAGTTCAAACTTTCCTATTTTGTGTAATCTAACAAGATGCACAACGTAGTAGATTGGCCTCATTTCTAAAGTAGTTTCTGTAGAAAAGAAACATCTTCAGTACTGAACACTGTACTGTGTGAAATAAGTTAATTCGCCTGTAGGAATCAGTATAATTTCTACGAAGAAGGTTGAATGCAGCAAGTTCAAACTTTCCTTGTTAATGTAATCTTAAAAGATGGCCAAGTTAGAAGATTCACCTCATTTGTAAAGTACTTTGTTCACAAAACCAACATCTTCATTGCCGAACATTGTACTGTGTGAAATAAGCTCTTTCGGATCTAGGAATCAGTTGCTTTCCTAGAAAGAATGTTGAGTGCAGCAAGTTCAAACTTTCCTTGTTAATGTAATCTAAAAAGATGGTCAAGTTAGTAGATTCGACTCATTTGTAAAGTAGTTTGTTGAGAAAACAAACATCTTCATTGCCAAACATTGTACTGTGTGAAATAAGCTCATTCGGTTCTAGGAATCAGTTGCTTTCCTACAAAGAAGGTTGAGTGTAGCAAGTTCAAACTTTCCTTGTTAATGTAATCTGAAAAGATGCACAACGTAGTAGATTGGCCTCATTTCTAAAGTAGTTTCTTTAGAAAAAAAACATCTTCAGTACCGAACACTGTACTGTGTGAAATAAGTTAATTCGCTTCTAGGAATCAGTTTAATTTCTACGAAGAAGGTTGAGTGCAGCAAGTTCAAACTTTCCTTGTTAATGTAATCTGAAAAGATGCATAACGTAGTAGATTGGCCTCATTTCTAAAGTAATTTCTTTAGAAAAGAAACATCTTCAGTACCGAACACTGTACTTTGTGAAATAAGTTAATTCGCTTCTAGGAATCAGTTTAATTTCTACGAAGTAGGTTCAGTGCAGCAAGTTCAAACTTTCCTTGTTAATGTAATCTGCAAAGATGGCCAAGTTCGAAGATTCGCCTCATTTGTAAAGTACTTTGTTGAGAAAACAAACATCTTCATTGCCTAACATTGTACTGTGTGAAATAAGCTCATTCGGTTCTAGGAATCAGTTGCTTTCCTACAAAGAAGGTTGAGTGCAGCAAGTTCAAACTTTCCTTGTTAATGTAATCTGAAAACATGCACAACTTAGTAGATTGGCCTCATTTCTAAAGTAGTTTGTTTAGAAAAGAAACATCTTCATTACCGAACACTGTACAATGTGAAATGAGCTAGTTCGATTCTAGGAATCACTTGGTTTCCTACGAAGAAGGTTGAGTGCAGCAAGTTCACACTTTCCTACTTTGTATAATCTAAAAAGATGTACAAGTTAGTGGATTCGCCTCATTTCTAAAGTAGTTTCTTTAGAAAAGAAACATCTTCATTAGCGAACACTGTACTGTGTGAAATAAGTTAATTCGCTTCTAGGAATCAATTTAATTTCTACGAAGAAGGTTGAGTGCAGCAAGTTCAAACTTTCCTTGTTAATGTAATCTCAAAAGATGGACAAGTTAGAAGATTCCCCTCATTTGTAAAGTAGTTTGTTGAGAAAACAAACATCTTCATTGCCGAACATTGTACTGTGTGAAATAAGCTCATTCGGTTCTAGGAATCAGTTGCTTTCCTACAAAGAAGGTTGAGTGCAGCAAGTTCAAACTTACCCTGTTAATGTAATGTGAAATGATGCACAACTTAGTAGAGTGGCCTCATTTCTAAAGTAGTTGGTTTAGAAAACAAACATCTTCATTACCGAACACTGTACTATGTGAAATGAGCTAGTTCGATTCTAGGAATCACTTGCTTTCCTACGAAGAAGGTTGAGTGCAGCAAGTTCAAACTTTCCTACTTTGTGTAATCTAACAAGATGTACAAGTTAGTGGATTCGCCTCATTTCTAAAGTAGTTTCTTTAGAAAAGAAACATCTTCAGTACCGAACACTATACTGTGTCAAATAAGTTAATTCGCTTCTAGGAATCAGTTTAATTTCTACAAAGAAGGTTGAAGTGCAGCAAGTTCAAACTTTCTTTGTTAATGTAATCTCTAAAAAGATGACCAAGTTAGAATATTCGCCTCATTTAAAACTACTTTGTTGAGAAAACAAACATCTTCATTGCCGAACATTGTACTGTGTGAAATAAGCTCATTCGGATCTAGGAATCAGTTGCTTTCCTACAAAGAAGGTTGAGTGCAGTAAGTTCAAACTTTCCTTGTTAATGTAATCTACAAAGATGGCCAAGTTAGTAGATTCAACTCATTTGTAAAGTAGTTTGTTGAGAAAACAAACATCTTCATTGCTGAACATTGTACTGTGTGAAATAAGCTCATTCAGTTCTAGGAATCAGTTGCTTTCCTACAAAGAAGGTTGAGTGTAGCAAGTTCAAACTTTCCTTGTTAATGTAATCTGAAAAGATGCACAACGTAGTAGATTGGCCTCATTTCTAAAGTAGTTTCTTTAGAAAAAAAAAACATCTTCAGTACCGAACACTGTACTGTGTGAAATAAGTTAATTCGCTTCTAGGAATCAGTTTAATTTCTACGAAGAAGGTTGAGTGCAGCAAGTTCAAACTTTCCTTGTTAATGTAATCTGAAAAGATGCATAACGTAGTAGATTGGCCTCATTTCTAAAGTAATTTCTTTAGAAAAGAAACATCTTCAGTACCGAACACTGTACTTTGTGAAATAAGTTAATTAAGCTTCTAGGAATCAGTTTAATTTCTACGAAGTAGGTTCAGTGCAGCAAGTTCAAACTTTCCTTGTTAATGTAATCTGCAAAGATGGCCAAGTTCGAAGATTCGCCTCATTTGTAAAGTACTTTGTTGAGAAAACAAACATCTTCATTGCCTAACATTGTACTGTGTGAAATAAGCTCATTCGGTTCTAGGAATCAGTTGCTTTCCTACAAAGAAGGTTGACTGCAGCAAGTTCAAACTTTCCTTGTTAATGTAATCTGAAAACATGCACAACTTAGTAGATTGGCCTCATTTCTAAAGTAGTTTGTTTAGAAAAGAAACATCTTCATTACCGAACACTGTACAATGTGAAATGAGCTAGTTCGATTCTAGGAATCACTTGGTTTCCTACGAAGAAGGTTGAGTGCAGCAAGTTCACACTTTCCTACTTTGTATAATCTAAAAGATGTACAAGTTAGTGGATTCGCCTCATTTCTAAAGTAGTTTCTTTAGAAAAGAAACATCTTCATTAGCGAACACTGTACTGTGTGAAATAAGTTAATTCGCTTCTAGGAATCAATTTAATTTCTACGAAGAAGGTTGAGTGCAGCAAGTTCAAACTTTCCTTGTTAATGTAATCTCAAAAGATGGACAAGTTAGAAGATTCCCCTCATTTGTAAAGTAGTTTGTTGAGAAAACAAACATCTTCATTGCCGAACATTGTACTGTGTGAAATAAGCTCATTCGGTTCTAGGAATCAGTTGCTTTCCTACAAAGAAGGTTGAGTGCAGCAAGTTCAAACTTTCCCTGTTAATGTAATCTGAAATGATGCACAACTTAGTAGAGTGGCCTCATTTCTAAAGTAGTTGGTTTAGAAAACAAACATCTTCATTACCGAACACTGTACTATGTGAAATGAGCTAGTTCGATTCTAGGAATCACTTGCTTTCCTATGAAGAAGGTTGAGTGCAGCAAGTTCAAACTTTCCTACTTTGTGTAATCTAACAAGATGTACAAGTTAGTGGATTCGCCTCATTTCTAAAGTAGTTTCTTTAGAAAAGAAACATCTTCAGTACCGAACACTATACTGTGTCAAATAAGTTAATTCGCTTCTAGGAATCAGTTTAATTTCTATGAAGAAGGTTGAGTGCAGCAAGTTCAAACTTTCTTTGTTAATGTAATCTCAAAAGATGACCAAGTTAGAATATTCGCCTCATTTAAAACTACTTTGTTGAGAAAACAAACATCTTCATTGCCGAACATTGTACTGTGTGAAATAAGCTCATTCGGATCTAGGAATCAGTTGCTTTCCTACAAAGAAGGTTGAGTGCAGTAAGTTCAAACTTTCCTTGTTAATGTAATCTACAAAGATGGCCAAGTTAGTAGATTCAACTCATTTGTAAAGTAGTTTGTTGAGAAAACAAACATCTTCATTGCTGAACATTGTACTGTGTGAAATAAGCTCATTCAGTTCTAGGAATCAGTTGCTTTCCTACAAAGAAGGTTGAGTGTAGCAAGTTCAAACTTTCCTTGTTAATATAATCTGAAAAGATGTACAACGTAGTAGATTGGCCTCATTTCTAAAGTAGTTTCTTTAGAAAAAAAACATATTCTGTACCGAACACTGTACTGTGTGAAATAAGTTAATTCGCTTCTAGGAATCAGTTTAATTTCTACGAAGAAGGTTGAGTGCAGCAAGTTCAAACTTTCCTTGTTAATGTAATCTGAAAAGATGCACAACGTAGCACATTGGCCTCATTTCTAAAGTAGTTTCTTTAGAAAAGAATCATCTTCAGTACCGAACACTGTACTGTGTGAAATAAGTTAATTCGCTTCTGAGAATCAGTTTAATTTCTAAGAAGAAGGTTGAGTGCAGCAAGTTCAAACTTTCCTTGTTAATGTAATCTAAAAAGTTGGCCAAGTTAGAAGATTCACCTCATTTGTAAAGTACTTTGTTGAGAAAACAAACATCTTCATTGCCGAACATTGTACTGTGTGAAATAACCTCATTCGTTTCTAGGAATCAGTTGCTTTCCTACAAAGAAGGTTGAGTGCAGCAAGTTCAAACTTTCCTTGTTAATGTAATCTGAAAAGATGCACAACTTAGTAGATTGGCCTCATTTCTAAAGTAGTTTGTTTAGAAAACAAACATCTTCATTACCGAACACTGTACTATGTGATATGAGCTAGTTCGATTCTAGGAATCAGTTGCTTTCCTACAAAGATGGTTGAGTGCAGCAAGTTCAATCTTTCCTTGTTAATGTAATCTCAAACGATGGCCAAGTTAGAACATTCGCCTCATTTGTAAAGTACTTTGTTGAGAAAACAAACATCTTCATTGCCGAACATTTTACTGAGTGAAATAAGCTCATTCAGTTCTAGGAATCAGTTGCTTTCCTACAAAGAAGGTTGACAGCAGCAAGTTCAAACTATCCTTGTTAATGTAATCTAAAAAGATGGCCAAGTTAGTAGATTCGACTCATTTGTAATGTAGTTTGTTGAGAAAACAAACATCTTCATTGCCGAACATTGTACTGTGTGAAATAAGCTCATTCGGTTCTAGGAATCAGTTGCTTTCCTACAAAGAAGGTTGAGTGCAGCAAGTTCAAACTTTCCCTGTTAATGTAATCTGAAATGATGCACAACATAGTAGAGTGGCCTCATTTCTTAAGTAGTTTGTTTAGAAAACAAACATCTTCATTACTGAACACTGTACTATGTGAAATGAGCTAGTTCGATTCTAGGAATCACTTGCTTTCCTACGAAGAAGGTTGAGTGCAGCAAGTTAAAACTTTCCTACTTTGTGTAATCTAACAATATGTACAAGTTAGTGGATTCGCCTCATTTCTAAAGTAGTTTCTTTAGAAAAGAAACATCTTCAGTACCGAACACTGTACTGTGTCAAATAAGTTAATTCGCTTCTAGGAATCAGTTTAATTTCTACGAAGAAGGTTGAGTGCAGCAAGTTCAAACTTTCCTACTTTGTGTAATCTAACAAGATGTACAAGTTAGTGGATTCGCCTCATTTTTAAAGTAGTTTCTTTAGAAAATAAACATCTTCATTACCGAACACTGTACTTTGTGAAATAAGTTAATTCTATTCTAGTAATCAGTTTAATTTCTACGAAGAAGGTTGAGTGCAGCAAGTTCAAACTTTCCTTGTTAATGTAATCTGAAAAGATGCACAACGTAGTAGATTGGCCTCATTTCTAAAGTAGTTTGTTTAGAAAACAAACATCTTCATTACCGAACACTGTACTATGTGAAATGAGCTAGTTCGATTCTAGGAATCACTTGATTTCATACGAAGAAGGTTGAGTGCAGCACGTTCAAACTTTTCTTGTTAATGTAATCTGAAAAGATGCACAACTTAGTAGATTGGCCTCTTTTCTAAAGTAGTTTCTTTAGAAAAGAAACATCTTCAGTACCGAACACTGTACTGTGTGAAATAAGTTAATTTGCTTCTAGGAATCACTTTAATTTCTACGAAGAAGGTTGAGTGCAGCTAGTTCAAACGTTCCTTGTTAATGTAATCTCAAAAGATGGCCAAGTTAGAACATTCACCTCATTTGTAAAGTACTATGTTGAGAAAACAAACATCTTCATTGCCGAACATTGTACTGTGTGAAATAAGCTCATTCGGTTCTAGGAATCAGTTGCATTCCTACAAAGAAGGTTCAGTGCAGCAACTTCAAACTTTCCTTGTTAATGTAATCTGAAAAGATGCACAACATAGTATATTGGCCTCATTTCTAAAGTTGTTTCTTTAGAAAAGAATCATCTTCAGTACCGAACACTGTACTGTGTGAAATAAGTTAATTCGCTTCTAGGAATTAGTTTAATTTCTACGAAGAAGGTTGGGTGCAGCAAGTTCAAACTTTCCTTGTTAATGTAATCTAAAAAGACGGCCAAGTTAGAAGATTCACCTCATTTGTAAAGTACTTTGTTGAGAAAACAAACATCTTCATTGCCGAACATTGTGCTGTGTGAAATAAGCTCATTCGGTTCTAGGAATCAATTGCTTTCCTACAAAGAAGGTTGAGTGCAGTAAGTTCAAACTTTCCTTGTTAATGTAATCTGAAAAGATGCACAACTTAGTAGATTGGCCTCATTTCTAAAGTAGTTTATTTAGAAAACAAACATCTTCATTACCGAACACTGTACTATGTGAAATGAGATAGTTCGATTCTAGGAATCACTTGATTTCCTACGAAGAAGGTTGAGTGCAGCACGTTCAAACTTTCCTACTTTGTGTAATCTAACAAGATGTACAAGTTCGTGGAATCGCCTCATTTCTTAAGTAGTTTCTTTAGAAAAGAAACGTCTTCAGTACCGAACACTGTACTGTGTGAAATAAGTTAATTCGCATCTAGGAATCAGTTTAATTTCTACGAAGAAGGTTGAGTGCAGCAAGTTCACACTTTCCTTGTTAATGTAATATCAAAAGATGGCCAAGTTACAACATTCGCCTCATTTGTAAAGTACTTTGTTGAGAAAACAAACATCTTCATTGCCGAACATTGTACTGTGTGAAATAAGCTCATTCGGTTCTAGGAATCAGTTGCTTTCCTACAAGGAAGGTTGAGTGCAGCAAGTTCAAACTTTCCTTGTTAATGTAATCTGAAAAGATGCACAACTTAGTAGATTGGTCTCATTTCTAAAGTAGTTTCTTTATAAAACAAACATCTTCATTACCGAACACTGTACTATGTGAAATGAGCTAGTTCGATTCTAGGAATCACTTGCTTTCCTACTAAGAAGGCTGAGTGCAACAAGTTCAAACTTTCCCACTTGGTGTAATCTAACAAGATGTACAAGTTAGTGGATTCGCCTCATTTCAAAAGTAGTTTCTTTAGAAAAGATACATCTTCAGTACCGAACACTGTACTGTGTGAAATAAGTTAATTCGCTTCTAGGAATCTGTTTAATTTCTACGAAGACGGTTGAGTGCAGCAAGTTCAAACTTTCCTACTTTGTGTAATCTAACAACATGTACAAGTTAGTGGATTCGCCTCATTTCTAAAGTAGTTTCTTTAGAAAAGAAACATCTTCATTACCGAACACTGTACTTTGTGAAATAAGTTAATTCTATTCTAGCAATCAGTTTAATTTCTACGAAGAAGGTTGAGTGCAGCAAGTTCAAACCTTCATTGTTAATGTAATCTGAAAAGATGCACAACGTAGTAGATTGGCCTCATTTCTAAAGTAGTTTCTTTAGAAAAGAAACATCTTTAGTACCGAACACTGTACTGTGTGAAATAAGTTAATTCGCTTCTAGGAAACACTTTAATTTCTACGAAGAAGGTTGAGTGCAGCTAGTTCAAACTTTCCTTGTTAATGTAATCTCAAAAGATGGCCAAGTTAGAACATTCGCCTCATTTGTAAAGTACTATGTTGAAAAAAACAAACATCTCCATTGCGAACATTGTACTGTGTGAAATAAGCTCATTCGGTTCTAGGAATCAGTTGCATTCCTACAAAGAAGGTTCAGTGCAGCAACTTCAAACTTTCCTTGTTAATGTAATCTGAAAAGATGCACAACATAGTATATTGGCCTCATTTCTAAAGTAGTTTCTTTAGAAAAGAATCATCTTCAGTACCGAACACTGTACTGTTTGAAATAAGTTTCGCTTCTAGGAATTAGTTTAATTTCTACAAAAGAAGGTTGGGTGCAGCAAGTTCAAACTTTCCTTGTTAATGTAATCTAAAAAGATGGCCAAGTTAGAAGATTCACCTCATTTGTAAAGTACTTTGTTGAAAACAAACATCTTCATTGCGAACATTTTACTGAGTGAAATAAGCTCATTCAGTTCTAGGAATCAGTTGCTTTCCTACAAAGAAGGTTGAGTGCAGCAAGTTCAAACTTTCCTTGTTAATGTAATCTAAAAAGATGGCCAAGTTAGTAGATTCAACTCATTTGTAAAGTAGTTTGTTGAGAAAACAAACATCTTCATTACCGAAAACTGTACTATGTGAAATAAGCTCATTCGGTTCTAGGAATCAGTTGCTTTCCTACAAAGAAGGTTGAGTGCAGCAAGTTCAAACTTTCCTTGTTAATGTAATCTAAAAAGATGCACAAAGTAGTAGATTGGCCTCATTTCTAAGGTAGTTTGTTTAGAAAACAAACATCTTCATTACCGAACACTGTACTATGTGAAATGAGTTAGTTCGCTTCTAGGAATCAGTTGCTTTCTACTAAGAGGTTGAGTGCAGCAAGTTCAAACTTTCCCACTTTGTGTAATCTAACAAGATGTACAAGTTAGTGGATTAGCGCCTCATTTCAAAAGTAGTTTCTTTAGAAAAGAAACATCTTCATTACCGAACACTGTACTGTGTGAAATAAGTTAATTCTATTCTAGGAATCAGTTTAATTTCTACAAAGAAGGTTGAGTGCAGCAAGTTCAAACTTTCCTTGTTAATGTAATCTAACAAGATGTACAAGTTAGTGGATTGGCCTCATTTCTAAAGTAGTTTCTTTAGAAAAGAAACATCTTCATTACCGAACACTGTACTTTGTGAAATAAGTTAATTCGGATTCTAGCAATCAGTTTAATTTCTACAAAGAAGGTTGAGTGCAGCAAGTTCAAACTTTCCTTGTTAATGTAATCTAACAAGATGTACAAGTTAGTAGATTGGCCTCATTTCTAAAGTAGTTTCTTTAGAAAACAAACATCTTCAGTACTGAACACTGTACTGTGTGAAATAAGTTAATTCGCTTCTAGGAATCAGTTTAATTTCTACGAAGAAGGTTGAGTGCAGCAAGTTCAAACTTTCCTTGTTAATGTAATCTAAAAAGATGTACAAGTTAGAAGATTCGCCTCATTTCTAAAGTAGTTTCTTTGAGAAAAAAACATCTTCATTGCCGAACATTGTACTGTGTGAAATAAGTTCATTCGGTTCTAGGAATCATTTTGATTTCCTACAAAGAAGGTTGAGTGCAGCAAGTTCAAACTTTCCTTGTTAATGTAATCTAAAAAGATGCACAAGTTAGTAGATTGGCCTCATTTCTAAAGTAGTTTGTTTAGAAAACAAACATCTTCATTACGAACACTGTACTATGTGAAATGAGCTCATTCGAGTTCTAGGAATCACTTGCTTTCCTACAAAGAAGGTTGAGTGCAGCAAGTTCAAACTTTCCTACTTTGTGTAATCTAACAAGATGTACAAGGTTAGTGGATTCGCCTCATTTCTAAAGTAGTTTCTTTAGAAAAGAAACATCTTCATTACCGAACACTGTACTGTGTTAAATAAGTTAATTCGGTTCTAGGAATCAGTTTAATTTCTACAAAGAAGGTTGAGTGCAGCAAGTTCAAACTTTCCTTGTTAATGTAATCTGAAAAGATGCACAAGTTAGAAGATTTGCCTCATTTGTAAAGTAGTTTCTTGAGAAAACAAACATCTTCATTACCGAACATTGTACTATGTGAAATAAGCTCATTCGGTTCTAGGAATCAGTTGCTTTCCTACAAAGAAGGTTGAGTGCAGCAAGTTCAAACTTTCCTTGTTAATGTAATCTAAAAAGATGCACAACAAGTTATTAGATTGGCCTCATTTTAAAGTAGTTTCTTTAGAAAAGAAACATCTTCAGTACTGAACACTGTACTGTGTGAAATAAGTTAATTCGCTTCTAGGAATCAGTTTAATTTCTACAAAGAAGGTTGAGTGCAGCAAGTTCAAACTTTCCTTGTTAATGTATTCTCAAAAGATGGCCAAGTTAGAAGATTCGCCTCATTTGTAAAGTACTTTGTTGAGAAAACAAACATCTTCATTGCCGAACATTGTACTGTGTGAAATAAGCTCATTTCGGTTCTAGGAATCAGTTGCTTTCCTACAAAGAAGGTTGAGTGCAGCAAGTTCAAACTTTCCTTGTTAATGTAATCTAAAAAGATGCACAACTTAGTAGATTGGCCTCATTGGTAAAGTAGTTTGTTTAGAAAACAAACATCTTCATTACCGAACATTGTACTATGTGAAATAAGCTCAGTTCGATTCTAGGAATCACTTGCTTTCCTACAAAGAAGGTTGAGTGCAGCAAGTTCAAACTTTCCTTGTTTGTGTAATCTAACAAGATGTACAAGTTAGTTACATTGGCCTCATTTCTAAAGTAGTTTCTTTAGAAAAGAAACATCTTCAGTACGAACACTGTACTGTGTGAAATAAGTTAATTAAGCTTCTAGGAATCAGTTTAATTTCTCTGAAGAAGGTTGAGTGCAGCAAGTTCAAACTTTCCTTATTAATGTAATCTAAAAAGATGGCCAAGTTAGAAGATTCGCCTCATTTGTAAAGTACTTTGTTGAGAAAACAAACATCTTCATTGCGAACATTGTACTGTGTGAAATAAGCTCATTCGGTTCTAGGAATCAGTTGCTTTCCTACAAAGAAGGTTGAGTGCAGCAAGTTCAAACTTTCCTTGTTAATGTAATCTAAAAAAGATGAACAAGTTAGTAGATTCAACTCATTTCTAAAGTAGTTTGTTGAGAAAACAAACATCTTCATTACCGAACATTGTACTATGTGAAATAAGCTCATTCGGTTCTAGGAATCAGTTGCTTTCCTACAAAGAAGGTTGAGTGCAGCAAGTTCAAACTTTCCTTGTTAATGTAATCTAAAAAGATGCACAAGTTAGTTGATTGGCCTCATTTCTAAAGTAGTTTCTTTAGAAAAAAACATCTTCAGTACCGAACACTGTACTGTGTGAAATAAGTTAATTAAGCTTCTAGGAATCAGTTTAATTTCAACGAAGAAGGTTGGTGCAGCAAGTTCAAACTTTCCTTGTTAATGTAATCTAAAAAGATGGCCAAGTTAGAAGATTCGCCTCATTTGTAAAGTACTTTGTTGAGAAAACAAACATCTTCATTGCCGAACATTGTACTGTGTGAAATAAGCTCATTCAGTTCTAGGAATCAGTTGCTTTCCTACAAAGAAGGTTGAGTGCAGCAAGTTCAAACTTTCCTTGTTAATGTAATCTGAAAAGATGCACAACTTAGTAGATTGGCCTCATTTCTAAAGTAGTTTGTTTAGAAAACAAACATCTTCATTACCGAACACTGTACTATGTGAAATGAGCTAGTTCGATTCTAGGAATCACTTTCTTTCCTACGAAGAAGGTTGAGTGCAGCAAGTTCAAACTTTCCTACTTTGTGTAATCTAACAAGATGTACAAGTTAGTGTATTCGACTCATTTCTAAAGTAGTTTCTTTAGAAAAGAAACATCTTCAGTACCGAACACTGTACTGTGTGAAATAAGTTAATTCGCTTCTAGGAATCAGTTTAATTTCTACGAAGAATGTTGAGTGCAGCAAGTTCAAACTTTCCTTGTTAATGTAATCTCAAAAGATGGCCAAGTTAGTAGATTCGACTCATTTGTAAAGTAGTTTGTTGAGAAAACAAACATCTTCATTGCCGAACATTGTACTGTGTGATTTAAGCTCATTCGGATCTAGGAATCAGTTGCTTTCCTACAAAGAAGGCTGAGGTCAGCATGTTCAAACTTTCCTTGTTAATGTAATCTAAAAAGATTGCCAAGTTAGTAGATTCGCCTCATTTGTAAAGTAGTTTGTTGAGAAAATTAACATCTTTATTGCCGAACATTGTACTGTGTGAAATAAGCTCATTCGGTTCTAGGAATCAGTTGCTTTCCTACAAAGAAGGTTGAGTGCAGCAACTTCAAACTTTCCTTCTTAATGTAATGTAAAAAGATGTCCAAGTTAGTAGATTCGCTTCATTTCTAAAGTAGTTTCTTTAGAAAACAAACCTAAATTGCCAAACTTTGTAATTTGTGAAATGAGCTAATTCAGTTCTAGGAATCAGTTTACTTTCTACGAAAACTGGTTGAGTTTAGCAAGTTCAAACTTTCCTTGTTAATGTGGTCTGAAAAGATGTCCAAGTTAGTAGATTTGCCTCATTGGTAAAGTAGTTTGTTGAGAAAACAAACATCTTCATTCCCGAACATTGTTTTGTGTGAACAAAGCTAATTTAGTTCAAGAATTCAATTGCTTTCCTACAAAGAAGGTTGAATGTAGCCAGTTCAATCTTTCCTTGTTAATGTAACCTAAAAAGATGCACGACTTACTAGATTGGCCTCATTTCTAAAGTAGTTTCTTTAGAAAAGAAACATCTTCAGTACCGAACACAGTACTGTGTGAAATGAGTTAATTCGCTTCTAGGAGTCAGTTTAATTTCTACGAAGACTGTTGAGTGCAGGAAGTTCAAACTTTCCTAGTTTGTGTAATCTAACAAGATGTACAAGTTAGTGGATTCTCATCATTTCTAAATTAGTTTCTTTAGAAAACAAACATCTTCAGTACCGAACACTGTACTGTGTGAAATAAGTTAATTCGGTTCTAAGAATCAGGTGCTTTCCTACAAAGAAGGTTGAGTGCAGCAAGTTCAAACGTTCCTTGTTAATGTAATCTAAAGAGATTGCCAAGTTAGTAGATTCGCCTCATTTGTAAAGTAGTTTGTTGCGAAAACAAACATCTTCATTGCCGAACATTGTACTGTGTGAAATAAGCTCATTCGGTTCTAGGAATCAGTTGCTTTCCTACAAAGAAGGTTGAGTGCAGCAAGTTCAAACTTTCCTTGTTAATGTAATCTGAAAAGATGCACAACGTAGTACATTGGCCTCATTTCTAAAGTAGTTTCTTTAGAAAAGAAACATCTTCAGTACCGAACACTGTACTGTGTGAAATAAGTTAATCCGCTTCTAGGAATCAGTTTAATTTCTACGAAGAAGGTTGAGTGCAGCAAGGTCAAACTTTCCTACTTTGTGTAATCTAACAAGATGTACAAGTTAGTGTATTCGCCTCATTTCTAAATTAGTTTCTTTAGAAAAGAAACATCTTCAGTACCGAACACTGTACTGTGTGAAATAAGTTAATTTGCTTCTAGGAATCAGTTTAATTTCTACGAAGAAGGTTGAGTGCAGCAAGTTCAAACTTTCCTTGTTAATGTAATCTAAAAAGATGGCCAAGTTAGAAGATTCGCCTCATTTGTAAAGTACTTTGTTGAGAAAACAAACATCCTCATTGCCGAACATTGTACTGTGTGAAATAAGCTCATTCGGTTCTAGGAATCAGTTGCTTTCCTACAAAGAAGGTTGACTGCAGCAAGTTCAAACTTTCCTTGTTAATGTAATCTGAAAAGATGGCCAAGTTAGTAGATTCGACTCATTTGTAAAGTAGTTTGTTGAGAAAACAAACATCTTCATTGCCGAACATTGTACTGTCCTAAATAAGCTCATTCGGTTCTAGGAATCAGTTGCTTTCCTACAAAGAAGGTTGAGTGCAGCAAGTTCAAACTTTCCTTGTTAATGTAATCTGAAAAGATGCAGAACGTAGTAGATTGGCCTCATTTCTAAAGTAGTTTCTTTAGAAAAGAAACATCTTCAGTACCGAACACTGTACTGTGTCAAATAAATTAATTCGCTTCTAGGAATCAGTTTAATTTCTACGAAGAAGGTTGAGTGCAGCAAGTTCAAACTTTCCTTGTTAATGTAATCTGAAAAGATGCACAAGGTAGTAGATTGGCCTCATTTCTAAAGTAGTTTCTTTAGAAAAGAAACATCTTCAGTACCGAACACTGTACTGTGTGAAATAAGTTAATTCGCTTCTAGGAATCAGTTTAATTTCTACGAAGAAGGTTGAGTGCAGCAAGTTCAAACTTTCCTTGTTAATGTAATCTAAAAAGATGGCCAAGTTAGAAGATTCGCCTCATTTGTAAAGTTAGTTTATTGAGAAAACAAACATCTTCATTACCGAACATTGTACTGTGTGAAATAAGCTCATTCGGTTCTAGGAATCAGTTGCTTTCCTACAAAGAAGGTTGAGTGCAGCAAGTTCAAACTTTCCTTGTTAATGTAATCTGAAAAGATGCACAGTTAGTAGATTGGCCTCATTTCTAAAGTAGTTTGTTTAGAAAACAAACATCTTCATTACCGAACACTGTACTGTGTGAAATAAGTTAATTCGGTTCTAGGAATCAGTTGCTTTCCTACAAAGAAGGTTGAGTGCAGCAAGTTCAAACTTTCCTTGTTAATGTAATCTAAAAGATGGCCAAGTTAGTAGATTTGCCTCATTTGTAAAGTAGTTTGTTGAGAAAATTAACATCTTCATTGCCGAACATTGTACTGTGTGAAATAAGCTCATTTGGTTCTAGGAATCAGTTGCTTTCCTACAAACAAGGTTGAGTGCAGCAAGTTCAAACTTTCCTTCTTAATGTAATGTAAAAGATGTCCAAGTTAGTAGATTGGCTTCATTTCTAAAGTAGTTTCTTTAGAAAACAAACCTAAATTGCCAAACTTTGTACTTTGTGAAATAAGCTAATTCAGTTCTAGGAATCAGTTTACTTTCTACGAAAATGGTTGAGTGCAGCAAGTTCAAACTTTCCTTGTTAATGTAATCTGAAAAAGATATCCAAGTTAGTAGATTTGCCTCATTGATAAAGTAGTTTGTTGAGAAAACAGACATCTTCATTGCGAACATTGTTCTTTGTGAACAAAGCTAATTTAGTTCAAGAATTCAGTTGCTTTCCTACAAAGAAGGTTGAATGCAGCCAGTTCAATCTTTCCTTGTTAATGTAATCTAAAAAGATGCACGAGTTAGATTGGCCTCATTTCTAAAGTAGTTTCTTTAGAAAAGAAACATCTTCATTACCGAACACTGTACTGTGTGAAATGAGTTAATTCGGTTCTAGGAGTCAGTTTTGCTTTCCTACAAAGATTGTTGAGTGCAGGAAGTTCAAACTTTCCTAGTTTGTGTAATCTAACAAGATGTACAAGTTAGTGGATTCTCCTCATTTCTAAATTAGTTTCTTTAGAAAACAAACATCTTCATTACCGAACACTGTACTGTGTGAAATAAGTTAATTCGGTTCTAGGAATCAGGTTGCTTTCCTACAAAGAAGGTTGAGTGCAGCAAGTTCAAACTTTCCTTGTTAATGTAATCTAAAAAAAGATGGCCAAGTTAGTAGATTCGCCTCATTTGTAAAGTAGTTTGTTGAGAAAACAAACATCTTCATTGCCGAACATTGTACTGTGTGAAATAAGCTCATTCGGTTCTAGGAATCAGTTGCTTTCCTACAAAGAAGGTTGAGTGCAGCAAGTTCAAACTTTCCTTGTTAATGTAATCTAAAAAGATGCACAAGTTAGTAGATTGGCCTCATTTCTAAAGTAGTTTCTTTAGAAAACAACATCTTCATTGCCGAACATTGTACTGTGTGAAATAAGTTAATTCGGTTCTAGGAATCAGTTTAATTTCTACAAAGAAGGTTGAGTGCAGCAAGTTCAAACTTTCCTTGTTAATGTAATCTAAAAAGATGGCCAAGTTAGAAGATTCGCCTCATTTGTAAAGTAGTTTGTTGAGAAGACAAACATCTTCATTGCGAACATTGTACTGTGTGAAATAAGCTCATTCGGTTCTAGGAATCAGTTGCTTTCCTACAAAGAAGGTTGAGTGCAGCAAGTTCAAACTTTCCTTGTTAATGTAATCTGAAGAGATGCACAACTTAGTAGATTGGCCTCATTTCTAAAGTAGTTTGTTTGAGAAAACAAACATCTTCATTACCGAACACTGTACTATGTGAAATGAAATAATTAGGTTCTAGGAATGACTTGTTTTCCTACAAAGAAGGTTGAGTGCAGCAAGTTCAAACTTTCCTAGTTTGTGTAATCTAACAAGATGTACAAGTTAGTAGATTGGCCTCATTTCTAAATTAGTTTTTCTTTAGAAAGGAAACATCTTCAGTACCGAACACTGTACTGTGTGAAATAAGTTAATTCGGTTCTAGGAATCAGTTTAATTTCTACAAAGAAGGTTGAGTGCAGCAAGTTCAAACTTTCCTTGTTAATGTAATCTAAAAAGATGGCCAAGTTAGAAGATTCGCCTCATTTGTAAAGTAGTTTGTTGAGAAAACAAACATCTTCATTGCGAACATTGTACTGTGTGAAATAAGCTCATTCGGTTCTAGGAATCAGTTGCTTTCCTACAAAGAATGTTGAGTGCAGCAAGTTCAAACTTTCCTTGTTAATGTAATCTGAAAAGATGCACAACTTAGTAGATTGGCCTCATTTCTAAAGTAGTTTGTTTAGAAAACAAACATCTTCATTTCCGAACACTGTACTGTGTGAAATAAGTTAATTCGCTTCTAGGAATCAGTTGCTTTCCTACAAAGAAGGTTGAGTGCAGCATGTTCAAACTTTCCTTGTTAATGTAATCTAAAAAGATGGCCAAGTTAGTAGATTCGCCTCATTTGTAAAGTAGTTTGTTGAGAAAATTAACATCTTTATTGCCAAACATTGTACTGTGTGAAATAAGCTCATTCGGTTCTAGGAATCAGTTGCTTTCCTACAAAGAAGGTTGAGTGCAGCAAGTTCAAACTTTCCTTGTTAATGTAATCTGAAAAGATGCACAACGTAGTACATTGGCCTCATTTCTAAAGTAGTTTCTTTAGAAAAGAAACATCTTCAGTACTGAACACTGTACTGTGTGAAATAAGTTAGTTCGTTTCTAGGAATCAGTTTAATTTCTACGAAGAAGGTTGAGTGCAGCAAGTTCAAACTTTCCTTGTTAATGTAATCTAAAAAGATGGCCAAGTTAGAAGATTCGCCTCATTTGTAAAGTACTTTGTTGAGAAGACAAACATCTTCATTGCCGAACATTGTACTGTGTGAAATAAGCTCATTCGGTTCTAGGAATCAGTTGTTTTCCGACAAAGAAGGTTGAGTGCAACAAGTTCAAACTTTCCTTGTTAATGTAATCTAAAAAGATGCACAGTTAGTAGATTCGCCTCATTTCTAAAGTAGTTTGTTTAGAAAACAAACATCTTCATTACGAACACTGTACTATGTGAAATGAACTCATTCGATTCTAGGAATCACTTGCTTTCCTACAAAGAAGGTTGAGTGCAGCAAGGTCAAACTTTCCTACTTTGTGTAATCTAACAAGATGTACAAGTTAGTGTATTCGCCTCATTTCTAAATTAGTTTCTTTAGAAAACAAACATCTTCATTACCGAACACTGTACTGTGTGAAATAAGTTAATTTGGTTCTAGGAATCAGTTTAATTTCTACGAAGAAGGTTGAGTGCAGCAAGTTCAAACTTTCCTTGTTAATGTAATCTAAAAAGATGGCCAAGTTAGAAGATTCGCCTCATTTGTAAAGTACTTTGTTGAGAAGACAAACATCTTCATTGCCGAACATTGTACTGTGTGAAATAAGCTCATTCGGTTCTAGGAATCAGTTGTTTTCCGACAAAGAAGGTTGAGTGCAACAAGTTCAAACTTTCCTTATTAATGTAATCTGAAAAGATGCACAACTTAGTAGATTGGCCTCATTTCTAAAGTAGTTTGTTTAGAAAACAAACATCTTCATTACCGAACACTGTACTGTGTGAAATAAGTTAATTCGCTTCTAGGAATCAGTTGCTTTCCTACAAAGAAGGTTGAGTGCAGCAAGTTCAAACTTTCCTTGTTAATGTAATCTAAAAAGATGGCCAAGTTAGTAGATTCGCCTCATTTGTAAAGTAGTTTGTTGAGAAAATTAACATCTTTATTGCCAAACATTGTACTGTGTGAAATAAGCTCATTCGGTTCTAGGAATCAGTTGCTTTCCTACAAAGAAGGTTGAGTGCAGCAACTTCAAACTTTCCTTCTTAATGTAATGTAAAAAGATGTCCAAGTTAGTAGATTCGCTTCATTTCTAAAGTAGTTTCTTTAGAAAACAAACCTAAATTGCCAAACTTTGTACTTTGTGAAATGAGCTAATTCAGTTCTAGGAATCAGTTTACTTTCTACGAAAACTGTTTGAGTTTAGCAAGTTCAAACTTTCCTTGTTAATGTGGTCTGAAAAGATGTCCAAGTTAGTAGATTTGCCTCATTGGTAAAGTAGTTTCTTTAGAAAAGAAACATCTTCAGTACCGAACACTGTACTGTGTGAAATAAATTAATTCGCTACTAGGAATCAGTTTAATTTCTACGAAGAAGGTTGAGTGCAGCAAGTTCAAAATTTCCTTGTTAATGTAATCTGAAAAGATGCACAACGTAGTAGAGTGGCCTCATTTCTAAAGTAGTTTCTTTAGAAAAGAAACATCTTCAGTACCGAACACTGTACTGTGTGAAATAAGTTAATTCGTTTCTAGGAAGCAGTTTAATTTCTACGAAGAAGGTTGAGTGCAGCAAGTTCAAACTTTCCTTGTTAATGTAATCTCAAAAGATGGCCAAGTTAGAAGATTCGCCTCATTTGTAAAGTACTTTGTTGTGAAAACAAACATCTTCATTGCCGAACATTGTACTGTGTGAAAAAAGCTCATTCGGTTCTAGGAATCAGTTGCTTTCCTACAAAGAAGGTTGAGTAGAGCAAGTTCAAACTTTCCTTGTTAATGTAATCTGAAAAGATGCACAACGTAGTACATTGGCCACATTTCTAAAGTAGTTTCTTTAGAAAAGAAACATCTTCAGTACCGAACACTGTACTGTGTGAAATAAGGTAATTCGCTTCTAGGAATCAGTTTATTTTCTACGAAGAAGGTTGAGTGCAGCAAGTTCAAACTTTCCTTGTTAATGTAATCTAAAAAGATGGCCAAGTTAGAAGATTCGCCTCATTTGTAAAGTACTTTGTTGAGAAAACAAACATCTTCATTGCCGAACATTGTACTGTGTGAAATAAGCTCATTCGGTTCTAGGAATCAGTTGCTTTCCTACAAAGAAGGTTGAGTGCAGCAAGTTCAAACTTTCCTTGTTAATCTAATCTGAAAAGATGCACAAGTTCGTAGATTGGCCTCCTTTCTAAAGTAGTTTTTTTAGAAAACAAACATCTTCATTCCCGAACACTGTACTATCTGAAATGAACTAGTTCGATTCTAGGAATCACTTGCTTTCCTACGAAGAAGGTTGAGTGCAGCGAGTTCAAACTTTCCTACTTTGTGTAATCTAACAAGATGTACAAGTTAGTGGATTCGCCTCATTTCTAAAGTACTTTCTTTAGAAAAGAAACATCTTCAGTACCGAACACTGTAATGTGTGAAATAAGTTAATTCGCTTCTAGGAATCAGTTTAATTTCTACGAAGAAGGTTGAGTGCAGCAAATTCAAACTTTCCTTGTTAATGTAATCTCAAGAGATGGCCAAGTTAGAACATTCGGCTCATTTGTAAAGTACTCTGTTGAGAAAACAAACATCTTCATTGCCGAACATTGTACTGTGTGAAATAAGCTCATTCGGTTCTAGGAATCAGTTGCTGTCCTACAAAGAAGGTTGAGTGCAGCAAGTTCAAACTTTCCTTGTTAATGTAATCTAAAAAGATGGCCAAGTTAGTAGATTCGCTTCCTTTGTAAAGTAGTTTGTTGAGAAAACAAACATCTTCATTGCCGAACATTGTACTGTGTGAAATAAGCTCATTCGGTTCTAGGAATCAGTTGCTTTCCTACAAAGAAGGTTGAGTGCAGCATGTTCAAACTTTCCTTGTTAATGTAATCTGAAAAGATGCACAACTTAGTAGATTGGCCTCATTTCTAAAGTAGTTTGTTTAGAAAACAAACATTTTCATTACCGAACACTGTACTATGTGAAATGAGCTACTTCGATTCTAGGAATCACTTGCTTTCCTACGAAGAAGGTTGAGTGCAGCAAGTCCAAACGTTCCTACTTTTTGTAATCTAACAAGATGTACAAGTTAGTGGATTCGCCTCAATTCTAAAGTACTTTCTTGAGAAATGAAACATCTTCAGTCCCGAACACTGTACTGTGTGAAATAAGTTAATTCGCTTGTAGGAATCAGTTTAATTTCTACGAAGAAGGTTGAGGGCAGCAAGTTCAAACTTTCCTTGTTAATGTAATCTGAAAAGATGCACAACGTAGTAGATTGGCCTCATTTCTAAAGTAGTTTCTTTAGAAAAGAAACATCTTCAGTACCGAACACTGTACTGTGTGAAATAAGTTAATTCTCTTCTAGGAATCAGTTTAATTTCTAGGAAGAAGGTTGAGTGCAGCAAGTTCAAACTTTCCTTGTTAATGTAATCTGAAAAGATGCACAACGTAGTAGATTGGCCTCATTTCTAAAGTAGTTTGTTTAGAAAACAAACATCTTCATTACCGAACACTGTACTATGTGAAATGATCTAGTTCGATTCTAGGAATCACTTGCTTTCCTACGAAGAAGGTTGAGTGCAGCAAGTTCAAACTTTCCTACTTTGTGTAATCTAACAAGCTATACAAGTTAGTGGATTCGCCTCATTTCTAAAGTAGTTTCCTAAGAAAAGAAACATCTTCAGTCCCGAACACTGTACTGTGTGAAATAAGTTAATTCGCTTCTAGGAATCAGTTTAATTTCTACGAAGAAGGTTGAGTGCAGCAAGTTCAAACTTTCCTTGTTAATGCAATCTGAAAAGATGCACGACGTAGTAGATTCGCCTCATTTCTAAAGTAGTTTCTTTAGAAAAGAAACATCTTCAGTTCCGGACACTGTACTGTGTGAAATAAGTTAATTCGCTTCTAGGAATCAGTTAAATTTCTACGAAGAAGGTAGAGTGCAGCAAGTTCAAACTTTCCTTGTTAATGTAATCTGAAAAGGTGCACAACTTAGTAGATTGGCCTCATTTCTAAAGTAGTTTGTTTAGAAAACAAACATCTTCATTACGAACACTGTACTATGTGAAATGAGCTAGTTCGATTCTAGGAATCACTTGCTTTCCTACGAAGAAGGTTGAGTGCAGCAACTTCAAACTTTCCTAGTTTGTGTAATCTAACAAGATGTACAAGTTAGTGGATTCGTCTCATTTCTAAAGTAGTTTCTTTAGAAAAGAAACATCTTCAGTACCGAACACTGTACTGTGTGAAATGAGTTAATTCGCTTCTAGGAATCAGTTTAATTTCTCTGAAGAAAGTTGAGTGCAGCAAGTTCAAACTTTCCTTGTTAATGTAATCTCAAAAGATGGCTAAGTTAGAAAGATTTCGCCTCATTTGTAAAGTACTTTGTTGAGAAAACAAACATCTTCATTGCAGAAAATTGTACTGTGTGAAATAAGCTCATTTGGTTCTAGGAATCAGTTGCTTTCCTACAAAGAAGGTTGAGTGCAGCAAGTTCAAACTTTCTTATTTAATGTAATCTAAAAAGATGGCCAAGTTAGTTGATTCGCCTCATTTGTAAAGTAGTTTGTTGAGAAAATTAACATCTTTATTGCCGAACATTGTACTGTGTGAAATAAGCTCATTCGGTTCTAGGATTCAGTTGCTTTCCTACAAAGAAGGTTGAGTGCAACAACTTCAAACTTTCCTTGTTAATGTAATCTAAAAGATGTCCAAGTTAGTAGATTCGCCTCATTTCTAAAGTAGTTTCTTTAGAAAACAAACCTAAATTGCCAAACTTTGTACTTTGTGAAATGAGCTAATTCAGTTCTAGGAATCAGTTTACTTTCTACGAAAATGGTTGAGTTTAGCAAGTTCAAACTTTCCTTGTTAATGTGGTGTGAAAACATGTCCAAGTTAGTAGATTTGCCTCATTGGTAAAGTAGTTTGTTGAGAAAACAAACATATTCATTGCCGAACATTGTACTGTGTGAACAAAGCTAATTTAGTTCTAGAATTCAGTTGCTTTCCTACAAAGAAGGTTGAATGTAGCCAGTTCAAACTTTCCTTGTTAACGTAACCTAAAAAGATGCACGACTTAGTAGATTGGCCTCATTTCTAAAGTACATTCTTTAGAAAAGAAACATCTTCAGTACCGAACACTGTACTGTGTGAAATGAGTTAATTCGCTTCTAGGAGTCAGTTTAATTTCTACGAAGATGGTTGAGTGCAGGAAGTTCAAACTTTCCTAGTTTGTGTAATCTAACAAGATGTACAAGTTAGTGGATTCGCATCATTTCTGAATTAGTTTCTTTAGAAAATAAACATCTTCAGTACCGAACACTGTACTGTGTGAAATAAGTTAATTCGGTTCTAGGAATCAGGTGCTTTCCTACAAAGAAGGTTGAGTGCAGCAAGTTCAAACTTTCCTTGTTAATGTAATCTAAAAAGATGCACATGTTAGTAGATTGGCCTCATTTGTAAAGTAGTTTGTTTAGAAAACAAACATCTTCATTGCCGAACACTGTACTGTGTGAAATAAGCTCAGTTCGATTCTAGGAATCACTTGCTTTCCTACAAGAAGAAGGTTTAGTGCAGCAAGTTCAAACTTTCCTACTTTGTGTAATCTAACAAGATGTACAAGTTAGTGGATTTGCCTCATTTCTAAAGTAGTTTCTTTATAAAAGAAACATCTTCATTACCGAACACTGTACTGTGTGAAATAAGTTAATTTGGTTCTAGGAATCACTTGCTTTCCTAGCAAAGAAGGTTGAGTGCAGCAAGTTCAAACTTTCCTTGTTAATGTAATCTAACAAGATGTCCAAGTTAGTAGATTCGATTCATTTTGTAAAGTAGTTTGTTGAGAAAACAAACATCTTCATTGCCGAACATTGTACTGTGTGAAATAAGCTCATTCGGTTCTAGGAATCACTTGCTTTCCTACAAAGAAGGTTGAGTGCAGCAAGTTCAAACTTTCCTACTTTGTGTAATCTAACAAGATGTACAAGTTAGTTTATTCTCCTCATTTCTAAAGTAGTTTCTTGAGAAAACAAACATCTTCATTGCCGAACATTGTACTGTGTGAAATAAGCTCATTCGGTTCTAGGAATCACTTGCTTTCCTACGAAGAAGGTTGAGTGCAGCAAGTTCAAACTTTCCTTGTTTGTGTAATCTAACAAGATGTACAAGTTATAAGATTCGCCTCATTTCTAAAGTAGTTTCTTGAGAAAAGAAACATCTTCATTGCCGAACATTGTACTGTGTGAAATAAGCTCATTCGGTTCTAGGAATCACTTGCTTTCCTACAAAGAAGGTTGAGTGCAGCAAGTTCAAACTTTCCTTGTTAATGTAATCTAAAAAGATGCACAAGTTAGTAGATTGGCCTCATTTCTAAAGTAGTTTCTTGAGAAAACAAACATCTTCATTGCCAAACATTGTACTGTGTGAAATAAGCTCATTCGGTTCTAGGAATCACTTGCTTTCCTACAAAGAAGGTTGAGTGCAGCAAGTTCAAACTTTCCTAGTTTGTGTAATCTAACAAGATGTACAAGTTAGTAGATTCGCCTCATTTCTAAAGTAGTTTCTTTAGAAAAAAAACATCTTCAGTACCGAACACTGTACTGTGTGAAATAAGTTAATTCGAAACTTCTAGGAATCAGTTTAATTTCCTACAAACAAGGTGGAGTGCAGCAAGTTCAAACTTTCCTTGTTAATGTAATCTAACAAGATGTACAAGTTAGAAGATTCGCCTCATTTCTAAAGTAGTTTCTTTGAGAAAACAAACATCTTCATTGCCAAACATTGTACTGTGTGAAATAAGCTCATTCGGTTCTAAGAATCAGTTTAATTTCTACAAAGAAGGTTGAGTGCAGCAAGTTCAAACTTTCCTTGTTAATGTAATCTAAAAAGATGCACAAGTTAGTTGATTGGCCTCATTTCTAAAGTAGTTTGTTGAGAAAACAAACATCTTCATTGCCGAACATTGTACTGTGTGAAATAAGCTCATTCGGTTCTAGGAATCAGTTGCTTTCCTACAAAGAAGGTTGAGTGCAGCAACTTCAATCTTTCCTTGTTAATGTAATCTAAAAAGATGGCCAAGTTAGTAGATTCGACTCATTTGTTAAGTAGTTTGTTGAGAAAACAAACATCTTCATTGCCAAACATTGTACTGTGTAAAATAAGCTCATTCGGTTCTAGGAATCAGTTGCTTTCCTACAAACAAGGTTGAGTGCAGCAACTTCAAACTTTCCTTGTTAATGTAATCTGAAAAGATGCTCAACGTAGTAGATTGGCCTCATTTCTAAAGTAGTTTCTTTAGATAAGAAACATCTTCAGTACCGAACACTGTACTGTGTGAAATAAGTTAATTCGCTTCTAGGAATCAGTTTAATTTCTACGAAGAAGGTTGAGTGCAGCAAGTTCAAAGTTTCCTTGTTAATGTAATCTAAAAAGATGGCCAAGGTAGAAGATTCGCCTCATTTGTAAAGGAGTCTGTTGAGAAAACAAACATCTTCATTGCCGAACATTGTACTGTGTGAAATAAGCTCATTCGGTTCTAGGAATCAGTTGCTTTCCTACAAAGAAGGTTGAGTGCAGCAAGTTCAAACTTTTCTTGTTAATGTAATCTGACAAGCTGCACAACTTAGTAGATTGGCCTGATTTCTAAAGTAGTTTGTTTAGAAAACAAACATCTTCATTACCGAACACTGTACTATGTGAAATGAGCTAGTTCGATTCTAGGAATCACTTGCTTTCCTATGAATCAGGTTGAGTGCAGCAAGTTCAAACTTTCCTAGTTTGTGTAATCTAACAAGATGTACAAGTTAGTGGATTCGCCTCATTTCTAAAGTAGTTTCTTTAGAAAAGAAACATCTTCAGTACCGAACACTGTACTGTGTGAAATAAGTTAATTCGCTTCTAGCAATCAGTTGCTTTCCTACAAAGAAGGTTGAGTGCAGCAAGTTCAAACTTTCCTTGTTAATGTAATCTAAATAGATGGCCAAGTTAGTAGATTCGCCTCATTTGTAAAGTAGTTTGTTGAGAAAATTAACATCTTTATTGCCGAACATTGTACTGTGTGAAATAAGCTCATTCGGTTCTAGGAATCAGTTGCTTTCCTACAAAGAAGGTTGAGTGCAGCAACTTCAAACTTTCCTTGTTAATGTAATCTAAAAAGATGTCCAAGTTAGTAGATTCGCCTCATTTCTAAAGTAGTTTCTTTAGAAAACAAACCTAAATTGCCAAATTTGTACTTTGTGAAATGAGCTAATTCAGTTCTAGGAATCAGTTTACTTTCTATGAAAATGGTTGAGTTTAGCAAGTTCAAACTTTCCTTGTTAAGGTGGTCTGAAAAGATGTCCAGGATAGTAGATTTGCCTCATTGGTAAAGCAGTTTGTTGAGAAAACAAACATCTTCATTGCCGAACATTGTACTGTGTGAACAAAGCTAATTTAGTTCATGAATTCAGTTGGTTTCCTACAAAGAAGGTTGAATGTAGCCAGTTCAAACTTTCCTTGTTAATGTAACCTAAAAAGATGCAGGACTTAGGAGATTGGCCTCATTTCTAAAGAAGTTTCTTTAGAAATGAAACATCTTCAGTACCGAACACTGTACTGTGTGAAATGAGTTAATTCGCTTCTAGGAGTCAGTTTAATTTCTACGAAGATGGTTGAGTGCAGGAAGTTCAAACTTTCCTAGTTTGTGTAATCTAACAAGATGTACAAGTAAGTGGATTCGCATCATTTCTAAATTAGTTTCTTTAGAAAACAAACATCTTCAGTACCGAACACTGTACTGTGTGAAATAAGTTAATTCGGTTCTAGGAATCAGGTGCTTTCCTACAAAGAAGCTTGAGTGCAGCAAGTTCAAACTTTCCTTGTTAATGTAATCTGAAAAGATTCACAACTTAGTAGATTGGCCTCATTTCTAAAATAGTTTGTTTACAAAACAAACATCTTCATTACCGAACACTGTACTATGTGAAATGAGCTAGTTCGATTGTAGGAATCACTTGCTTTCCTACGAAGAAGGTTGAGTGCAGCAAGTTCAAACTTTCCTACTTTGTGTAATCTAACAAGATGTACAAGTTATTGGATTCGCCTCATTTCTAAATTAGTTTCTTTAGAAAACAAATATCTTCATTACGGAACACTGTACTGTGTGAAATAAGTTAATTCGCTTCTAGGAATCAGTTTAATTTCTACGAAGAAGGTTGAGTGCACCAAGTTCAAACTTTACTTCTAATGTAATCTGAAAAGTTGCACAACGTAGTAGATTGGCCTCATTTCTAAAGTAGTTTCTTTAGAAAAGAAACATCTTCAGTACCGAACACTGTACTGTGTGAAATAAGTTAATTCGCTTCTAGGAATCAGTTTAATTTCTACGAAGAAGGTTGAGTGCAGCAAGTTCAAACTTTCCTTGTTAATGTAATCTCAAAAGATGGCCAAGGTAGAACATTCGCCTCATTTGTAAAGTACTTTGTTGAAAACAAACATCTTCATTGCGAACATGGTACTGTGTGAAATAAGCTCATCGGTTCTAGGAATCAGTTGCTTTCCTACAAAGAAGGTTGAGAGCAGCAAGTTCAAACTTTCCTTGTTAATGTTATCTAGAAGATGGCCAAGTTAGTATATGCGCCTCATTTGTAAAGTAGTTTGTTGAGAAAACAAACATCTTCATTGCCGAACATTGTACTGTGTGAAATAAGCTCATTCGGTTCTGGGAATCACTTGCTTTCCTACAAAGAAGGTTGAGTGCAGCAAGTTCAAACTTTCCTTGTTAATGTAATCTAAATGATGGCCAAGTTGGAAGATTCGCCTCATTTGTAAAGTACTTTGTTGAGAAAACAAACATCTTCATTGTCGAACATTGTACTGTGTGAAATAAGCTCATTCGGTTCTAGGAATCAGTTGCTTTCCTACAAAGAAGGTTGAGTGCAGCAAGTTCAAACTTTCCTTGTTAATGTAATCTATAAAGATGGCACAAGTTAGTAGATTCGCCTCATTTGTAAAGTAGTTTGTTGAGAAAACAAACATCTTAATTGCCGAACATTGTACTGTGTGAAATAACCTCATTCGGTTCGAGGAATCAGTTACTTTCCTACAAAGAAGGTTGAGTGTAGCAAGTTCAAATCCTTGTTAATGTAATCTCAAAGGATGCACAACGTAGTAGATTGGCCTCATTTCTAAAGTAGTTTCTTTAGAAAAGAAACATCTTCAGTACCGAACACTGTACTGTGTGAAATAAGTTAATTCCTTCTAGGAATCAGTTTAATTTCTACGAAGAAGGTTGAGTGCAGCAAGTTCAAACTTTCCTTGTTAATGTAATCTAAAAAGATGGCCAAGTTAGAAGATTCGCCTCATTTGTAAAGTACTTTGTTGAGAAAACAAACATCTTCATTGCGAACATTGTACTGTGTGAAATAAGCTCATTCGGTTCTAGGAATCAGTTGCTTTCCTACAAAGAAGGTTGAGTGCAGCCAGTTGAAACTTTCCTTGTTAATGTAATCTATAAAGGTGGCGAAGTTAGTCGATTCACCTCATTTGTAAAGTAGTTTGTTGAGAAAACAAACATCTTCATTGCCGAACATTGTACTGTGTGAAATAAGATCATTCGGTTCTAGGAATCAGTTGCGTTCCTACAAAGAACGTTGAGCGCAGCAAGTTCAAACTTTCCTTGTTAATGTAATCTGAAAAGATGCACAGGTTCGTAGATTTGCCTCCTTTCTAAAGTAGTTTGTTTAGAAAACAAACATCTTCATTCCCGAACACTGTACTATGTGAAATGAGCTAGTTCGATTCTAGGAATCACTTGCTTTCCTACGAAGAAGGTTGAGTGCAGCAAGTTCAAACTTTCCTACTTTGTGTAATCTAACAAGATGTACAAGTTAGTGGATTCGCCTCATTTCTAAAGTACTTTCTTTAGAAAAGAAACATCTTCAGTACCGAACACTGTACCCTGTGAAATAAGTTAATTCGCTTCTAGGAATCAGTTTAATTTCTACGAAGAATGTTGAGTGCAGCAAATTCAAACTTTCCTTGTTAATGTAATCTCAAAAGATGGCCAAGTTAGAACATTCGGCTCATTTGTAAAGTACTTTGTTGAGAAAACAAACATCTTCATTGCCGAACATTGTACTGTGTGAAATAAGCTCATTCGCTTGTAGGAATCAGTTGCTGTCTTACAAAGAAGGTTGAGTGCAGCAACTTCAAACTTTCCTTGTTAATGTAATCTAAAAAGCTGGCCAAGTTAGTAGATTCGACTCATTTGTAAAGTAGTTTGTTGAGAAAACAAACATCTTCATTGCCGAACATTGTACTGTGTGAAATAAGCTCATTCGGTTCTAGGAATCAGTTGCTTTCCTACAAAGAAGGTTGAGTGCAGCAAGTTCAAACTTTCCTTGTTAATGTAATCAAAAAAGATGCACAACTTAGTAGATTGGCCTCATTTCTAAAGTAGTTTGTTTAGAAAACAAACATCTTCATTACCGAACACTGTACTATGTGAAATGAGCTAGTTCGATTCTAGGAATCACTTGCTTTCCTACGAAGAAGGTTGAGTGCAGCAAGTCCAAACGTTCCTACTTTGTGTAATCAAACAAGATGTACAAGTTAGTGCATTCGCCTCAATTCTAAAGTACTTTCTTTAGAAATGAAACATCTTCAGTACCGAACACTGTACTGTGTGAAATAAGTTAATTCGCTTATAGGAATCAGTTTAATTTCTACGAAGAAGGTTGAGTGCAGCAAGTTCAAACTTTCCTTGTTAATGTAATCTGAAAAGATGCACAACGTAGTAGTTTGGACTCATTTCTAATGTAGTTTGTTTAGAAAACAAACATCTTCATTACCGAACATTGTACTATGTGACATGAGCTAGTTCGATTCTAGGAATCACTTGCTTTCCTACGAAGAAGGTTGAGTGCAGCAATTTCAAACTTTCCTACTTTGTGTAATCTAACAAGATGTACAAGTTAGTGGATTTGCCTCATTTCTAAAGTAGTTTCTTTAGAAAAGAAACATCTTCATTCCTGAACACTGTACTGTGTGAAATAAGTTAATTCGCTTCGAGGAATCAGTTTGATTTCTACGAAGAAGGTTGAGTGCAGCAAGTTCAAACGTTCCTTGTTAATGTAATTTCAAATGATGGCCAAGTTAGAAGAGTCACCTCATTTGTAAAGTACTTTGTTGAGAAAACAAACATCTTCATTGCCGAACATTGTACTGTGTGAAATAAGCTCATTCGGTTCTAGGAATCAGTTGCTTTCCTACAAAGAAGGTTGAGTGCAGCAAGTTCAAACGTTCCTTGTTAATGTAATCTAAAAAGTTGGCCAAGATAGTAGATTCGACTCATTTGTAAAGTAGTTTGTTGAGAAAACAAACATCTTCATTGCTGAACACTGTACTATGTGAAATGAGCTAGTTCAATTCTCGGAATCACTTGCTTTCCTACTAAGAAGGTTGAGTGCAGCAAGTTCAAACTTTCCTTGTTAATGTAATCTAACAAGATGTACAAGTTAGAAGATTCGCCTCATTTCTAAAGTAGTTTGTTGAGAAAACAAACATCTTCATTGCGAACATTGTACTGTGTGAAATAAGCTCATTCGGTTCTAGGAATCAGTTGCTTTCCTACGAAGAAGGTTGAGTGCTGCAAGTTCAAACTTTCCTAGTTTGTGTAAACTAACAAGATGTACAAGTTAGTGGATTCTCTCATTTCTAAAGTAGTTTCTTTAGAAAAGAAACATCTTCAGTACCAAACACTGTACTGTGTGAAATAAGTTAATTCGGTTCTAGGAATCAGTTTAATTTCTACAACGAAGAAGGTTGAGTGCAGCAAGTTCAAACTTTCCTTGTTAATGTAATCTCAAAAGATGGCCAAGTTAGAACATTCGCCTCATTTGTAACAGTAGTTTCTTGAGAAAACAAACATCTTCATTGCGAACATTGTACTGTGTGAAATAAGCTAATTCGGTTCTAGGAATCAGTTGCTTTCCTACAAAGAAGGTTGAGTGCAGCAAGTTCAAACTTTCCTTGTTAATGTAATCTAAAAGATGGCAAGTTAGTAGATTCACCTCATTTGTAAAGTAGTTTATTGAGAAAACAAACATCTTCATTGCCCGAACATTGTACTGTGTGAAATAAGCTCATTCGGTTCTAGGAATCAGTTGCTTTGCTACAAATAAGGTTGAGTGTAGCAAGTTCAAACTTTCCTTGTTAATGTAATCGGAAAATATGCACAACGTACTAGATTGACCTCATTTCTAAAGTAGTTTCTTTAGAAAAGAAACATCTTCAGTACCGAACACTGTACTGTGTGAAATAAGTTAATTCTCTTCTAAGAATCAGTTTAATTTCTACGAAGAATGTTGAGTGCAGCAAGTTCAAACTTTCCTTGTTAATGTAATCTGAAAAGATGCACAAGTTAGTACATTGGCCTCATTTCTAAAGCAGTTTCTTTAGAAAAGAAACATCTTCAATGCCGAACACTGTACTGTGTGAAATAAGTTAATTAAGCTTCTAGGAATCAGTTTAATTTCTACGAATAAGGTTGAGTACAGCAAGTTCAAACTTTCCTTGTTAATATAATCTAAAAAGATGGCCAAGTTAGAAGATTCGCCTCATTTGTAACGTACTTTGTTGAGAAAACAAACATCTTCATTGCCGAACATTGTACTGTGAGAAACAAGCTCATTCGGTTCTAGGAATCAGTTGCTTTCCTACAAAGAAGGTTGAGTGCAGCAAGTTCAAACTTTCCTTGTTAATGTAATCTAAAAAGATGCACAACGTAGTAGATTGGCCTCATTTCTAAAGTAGTTTGTTTAGAAAACAAACATCTTCATTAACGAACACTGTACTATGTGAAATGAGCTAGTTCGATTCTAGGAATCACTTGCTTTCCTACGAAGAAGGTTGAGTGCAGCAAGTTCAAACTTTCCTACTTTGTGTAATCTGACAAGATGTACAAGTTAGTGGATTCGCCTCATTGCTAAAGTATTTTCTTTAGAAAAGCAACATCTTCAGTACCGAACACTGTACTGTGTGAAGTAAATTAATTCGCTTCTAGGAATCAGTTTAATATCTACGAAGAAGGTTGAGTGCAGCAAGTTCAAACTTTCCTTGTGAATGTAATCTGAAAAGATGCACAACGTAGTACTTTGGCCTCATTTCTAAACTAGTTTCTTTAGAAAAGAAACATCGTCAGTACCGAGCACTGTACTGTGTGAAATAACTTAATTCGCTTCTAAGAATCAGATTTATTTCTACGAAGAAGGTTGAGTGCAGCAAGTTCAAACTTTCCTTGTTAATGTAATCTAAACAGATGGCCAAGTTAGAAGATTCGCCTCATTTGTAAAGTACGTTGTTGAGAAAACAAACATCTTCATTGCCGAACATTGTACTGTGTGAAATAAGCTCATTCGGTTCTAGGACTCAGTTGCTTTCCTACAAATAAGGTTGAGTGCAGCAAGTTCAAACTTTCCTTGTTAATGTAATCTGAAAAGATGCACAACATAGTAGATTGGCCTCATTTCTAAAGTAGTTTCTTTAGAAAAAAAACATCTTCAGTACGAACACGGTACTGTGTGAAATAAGTTAATTTGCTTCTAGGAATCAGTTTCATTTCTCGAAGAAGGTTGAGTGCAGCAAGTTCAAACTTTCCTTGTTAATGTAATCTCAAAAGATGCCCAAGTTAGAAGATTCGCCTCATTTGTAAAGTACTTTGTTGAGAATACAAACATCTTCATTGCGAACATTGTACTGTGAAATAAGCTCATTCGGATCTAGGAATCAGTTGCTTTCTAAAAGAAGATTGAGAGCAGCAAGTTCACACTTTCCTTGTTAATGTAATCTAAAAAGATGGCCAAGTTAGTAGATTCGACTCATTTTAAAGTAGTTTTGAGAAAACAAACATCTCCATTGCCGTACATTGTACTGTGTGAAATAAGCTCATTCGGTTCTAGGAATCAGTTGCCTTCCTACAAAGAAGGTTGAGTGCAGCAAGTTCAAACATTCCTTGTTAATATAATCTGAAAAGATTCACAACTTAGTAGATTGGCCTCATTTCTAAAGTAGTTTCTTTAAAAAAAAAATCTTCATTACCGAACATTGTACTGTGTGAAATAAGTTATTCGGTTCTAGGAATCAGTTTAATTTCTCTGAAGAAGGTTCAGTGCAGCAAGTTAAAACTTTCCTTTTTAATGTAATCTGAAAAGATGCACAACGTATTACATTGACCTCATTTCTAAAGTAGTTTCTTTAGAAAAGAAACATCTTCATTACCGAACACTGTACTGTATGAAATAAGTTAATTCGCTTCTAGGAATCAGTTTAATTTCTTGAAGAAGGTTGAGTGCAACAAGTTCAAACTTTCCTTGTCAATGTAATCTCAAAGATGGCCAAGTTAGAACATTCGCCTCATTTGTAAAGTACTTTGTTGAGAAAACAAACATCTTCATTGTAGAACATTGTACTGTGTGAAATAAGCTCATTCGGTTCTAGGAATCAGTTGCTTTCCTACAAAGAAGTTTGAGTGCAGCAAGTTCAAACTTTCCTTGTTAATGTAATCTGAAAAGATGCACAACTTAGTAGATTGGCCTCATTTATAAAGTAGTTTGTTTAGAAAACAAACATCTTCATTACTGAACACTGTACTATGTGAAATGAGCTAGTTCAATTCTAGGAATCACTTGCTTTCCTACGAAGAAGGTTGAGTGCAGCAAGTTCAAACTTTCCTACTTTGTGTAATCTAACAAGATGTACAAGTTAGTGTATTCGCCTCATTTCTAAAGTAGTTTCTTTAGAAAAGAAACATCTTCAGTACCGAACACTGTACCGTGTGAAATAAGTTAATTCGCTTATAGGAATCAGTTGCTTTCCTACAAAGAAGGTTGAGTGCAGCAAGTTAAAACGTTCCTTGTTAATGTAATCTAAAAAGATGGCCAAGTTAGTAGATTCGACTCATTTGGAAAGTAGTTTGTTGAGAAAACAAACATCTTCATTGTCGAACATTGTACTGTGTGAAATAAGCTCATTCGGTTCTAGGAATCAGTTGTTTTTCTACAGAGAAGGTTGAGTGCAGCAAGTTCAAACTTTCCTTGTTAATGTAATCTAAAAAGATGGCGAAGTTAGTAGATTCGCCTCATTTGTAAAGTAGTTTGTTGAGAAAACATACATCTTCATTGCCGAACATTGTACTGTGTGAAATAAGCTCATTCGGTTCTAGGAATCACTTGCTTTCCTACAAAGAAGGTTGAGTGCAGCAAGTTCAAACTTTCCTTGTTAATGTAAACTGAAAAGATGCACATCTGAGTAGATTGGCCTCATTTCTAAAGTAGTTTGTTCAGAAAACAAACATCTTCATTACCGAACACTGTACTATGTGAAATGAGCTAGTTCGATTCTAGGAATCACTTGCTTTCCTATGAAGAAGGTTGAGTGCAGCAAGTTCAAACTTTCCTACTTTGTGTAATCTAACAAGATGTACAAGTTAGTGGATTCGCCTCATTTCTAAAGTAGTTTCTTTAGAAAAGAAACATCTTCAGTACCGAACACTGTACTGTGTGAAATAAGTTAATTCGCTTCTAGGAATCAGTTTAATTTCTACGGAGAAGGTTGAGTGCAGCAAGTTCAAACTTTCCTTGTTAATGTAATCTCAAAAGATGGCCAAGTTAGAACATTTGCCTCATTTGTAAAGTATTTTGTTGAGAAAACAAACATCATCATGCCGAACATTGTACTGTGTGAAATAAGCTCATTCGGTTCTAGGAATCAGTTGCTTTCCTACAAAGAAGGTTGAGTGCAGCAAGTTCAAACTTTCCTTGTTAATGTAATCTAAAAAGATGGCCAAGTTAGTAGATTCGACTCATTTGTAAAGTAGTTTGTTTAGAAAACAAACATCTTCATTGCCGAACATTGTATTGTGTGAAATAAGCTCATTCGGTTCTAGGAATCAGTTGCTTTCCTACAAAGAAGGTTGAGTGCAGCAAGTTCAAACTTTCCTTGTTAATGGAATCTCAAAAGATGCACAACTTAGTAGATTGGCCTCATTTCTGAAGTAGTTTGTTTAGAAAACAAACATCTTCATTATCGAACACTGTACTATGTGAAATGAGCTAGTTCGATTCTAGGAATCACTTGCTTTCCTACGAGGAAGGTTGCGTACAGCAAGTTCAAACTTTCCTACTTTGTGTAATCTGACAAGATGTACAAGTTAGTGGATTCGCCTCATTTCTAAAGTAGTTTCTTTATAAAAGAAACATCTTCAGTACCGAACACTGTACTGTGTGAAATAAGCTCATTCGGATCTAGGAATCAGTTGCTTTCCTACAAAGAAGGTTGAGTGCAGCAACTTCAAACTTTCCTTGTTAATGTAATCTCAAAAGATGGCCAACTTAGAACATTAGCCTCATTTGTAAAGTGCTTTGTTGAGAAAACAAACATCTTCATTGCCGAACATTGTACTGTGTGAAATAAGCTCATTCGGTTCTAGGAATCAGTTTCTTTCCTACAAAGAAGGTTGAGTGCAGCAAGTTCAAACTTTCCTTGTTAATGTAATCTAAAAAGATGGCCAAGTTAGTAGATTCGCCTCATTTGTAAAGTAGTTTGTTGAGAAAACAAACATCTTCTATGCCGAACATTGTATTGTGTGAAATAAGCTCATTCGGTTCTTGGAATCAGTTGCCTTCCTACAAAGAACGTTGAGTGCAGCAAGTTCAAACTTTCCTTGTTAATGTAATCTGAAAAGATGCACAACTTAGTAGATTGGCCTCATTACTAAAGTAGTTTGTTTAGAAAACAAACATCTTCATTACCGAACACTGTACTATGTGAAATGAGCTAGTTCGATTCTAGGAATCACTTGCTTTCCTACGAAGACGGTTGAGTGCAGCAAGTTCAAACTTTCCTAGTTTGTGTAATCTAACAAGATGTACAAGTTATTGGATTCGCCTCATTTCTAAAGTAGTTTCTTTGGAAAGGAAACATCTTCAGTACCGAACACTGTACTGTGTGAAATAAGTTTATTCGCTTCTAGGAATCAGTTTAATTCCTACGAAGAAGGTTGAGTGCAGCAAGTTCAAACGTTCCTTGTTAATATAATCTACAAAGATGGCCAAGTTAGAAGATTCACCTCATTTGTAATGTACTTTGTTGAGAAAACAAACATTTTCATTGCCGAATATTGTACTGTGTGAAATAAGCTCATTCGGTTCTAGGAATCAGTTGCTTTCCTACAAAGAAGGTTGAGTGCAGCAAGTTCAAACTTTCCTAGTTAATGTAATCTGAAAAGATGCACAACTTAGTAGATTGGCCTGATTTCTAAAGTAGTTTCTTTAGAAAACAAACATCTTCATTACCGAACACTGTACTATGTGAAAGGAGCTAGTTCGATTCTAGGAATCACTTGCTTTCCTACAAAGAAGGTTGAGTGCAAGTTCAAACTTTCCTACTTTGTGTAATCTAACAACATGTACAAGTTAGTGGATTCGCCTCATTTCTAAAGTAGTTTCCTTAGAAAAGAAACATCTTCAGTACCGAACACTGTACTGTGTCAAATAAGTTAATTCGCTTCTAGGAATCAGTTTAATTGCTTCGAAGAAGGTTGAGTGCAACAAGTTCAAACTTTCCTTGTTAATGTAATCTCAAAAGATGGCCAAGTTAGAACATTCGCCTCATTTGTAAAGTACTTTGTTGAGAAAACAAACATCTTCATTGTAGAACATTGTACTGTGTGAAATAAGCTCATTCGGTTCTAGGAATCAGTTGCTTTCCTACAAAGAAGTTTGAGTGCAGCTAGTTCAAACTTTCCTTGTTAATGTAATCTGAAAAGATGCACAACTTAGTAGATTGGCCTCATTTGTAAAGTAGTTTGTTTAGAAAACAAACATCTTCATTACTGAACACTGTACTATGTGAAATGAGCTAGTTCAATTCTAGGAATCACTTGTTTCCTACGAAGAAGGTTGAGTGCAGCAAGTTCAAACTTTCCTACTTTGTGTAATCTAACAAGATGTACAAGTTAGTGTATTCGCCTCATTTCTAAAGTAGTTTCTTTAGAAAAGAAACATCTTCAGTACCGAACGCTGTACCGTGTGAAATAAGTTAATTCGCTTATAGGAATCAGTTGCTTTCCTACAAAGAAGGTTGAGTGCAGCAAGTTAAAACGTTCCTTGTTAATGTAATCTAAAAAGATGGCCAAGTTAGTAGATTCGACTCATTTGGAAAGTAGTTTGTTGAGAAAACAAACATCTTCATTGTCGAACATTGTACTGTGTGAAATAAGCTCATTCGGTTCTAGGAATCAGTTGTTTTTCTACAGAGAAGGTTGAGTGCAGCAAGTTCAAACTTTCCTTGTTAATGTAATCTAAAAAGATGGCGAAGTTAGTAGATTCGCCTCATTTGTAAAGTAGTTTGTTGAGAAAACATACATCTTCATTGCCGAACATTGTACTGTGTGAAATAAGCTCATTCGGTTCTAGGAATCACTTGCTTTCCTACAAAGAAGGTTGAGTGCAGCAAGTTCAAACTTTCCTTGTTAATGTAATCTGAAAAGATGCACATCTGAGTAGATTGGCCTCATTTCTAAAGTAGTTTGTTCAGAATACAAACATCTTCATTACCGAACACTGTACTATGTGAAATGAGCTAGTTCGATTGTAGAAATCACTTGCTTTCCTATGAAGAAGGTTGAGTGCAGCAAGTTCAAACTTTCCTACTTTGTGTAATCTAACAAGATGTACAAGTTAGTGGATTCGCCTCATTTCTAAAGTAGTTTCTTTAGAAAAGAAACATCTTCAGTACCGAACACTGTACTGTGTGAAATAAGTTAATTCGCTTCTAGGAATCAGTTTAATTTCTACGGAGAAGGTTGAGTGCAGCAAGTTCAAACTTTCCTTGTTAATGTAATCTCAAAAGATGTCCAAGGTAGAACATTCGCCTCATTTGTAAAGTATTTTGTTGAGAAAACAAACATCTTCATGCCGAACATTGTACTGTGTGAAATAAGCTCATTCGGTTCTAGGAATCAGTTGCTTTCCTACAAAGAAGGTTGAGTGCAGCAAGTTCAAACTTTCCTTGTTAATGTAATCTAAAAAGATGGCCAAGTTAGTAGATTCGACTCATTTGTAAAGTAGTTTGTTTAGAAAACAAACATCTTCATTTACCGAACATTGTACTGTGTGAAATAAGCTCATTCGGTTCTAGGAATCAGTTGCTTTCCTACAAAGAAGGTTGAGTGCAGCAAGTTCAAACTTTCCTTGTTAATGTAATCTGAAAAGATGCAAAACTTAGTAGATTGGCCTCATTTCTGAAGTAGTTTGTTTAGAAAACAAACATCTTCATTATCGAACACTGTACTATGTGAAATGAGCTAGTTCGATTCTAGGAATCACTTGCTTTCCTACGAGGAAGGTTGCGTACAGCAAGTTCAAACTTTCCTACTTTGTGTAATCTGACAATATGTACAAGTTAGTGGATTCGCCTCATTTCTAAAGTAGTTTCTTTAGAAAAGACATCTTCAGTCCCGAACACTGTACTGTGTGAAATAAGTTAATTCGCTTCTAGGAATCAGTTTAATTTCTACGAAGAAGGTTGAGTGCAGCAACTTCAAACTTTCCTTGTTAATGTAATCTCAAAAGATGGCCAAGTTAGAAGATTAGCCTCATTTGTAACGTACTTTGTTGAGAAAACAAACATCTTCATTGCCGAACATTGTAATGTGTGAAATAAGCTCATTCGGTTCTAGGAATCAGTTGCTTTCCTACAAAGAAGGTTGAGTGCAGCAAGTTCAAACTTTCCTTGTTAATGTAATCTGAAAAGATGCACAACTTAGTAGATTGGCCTCATTTCTAAAGTAGTTTGTTTAGAAAACAAACATCTTCATTACCGAACACTGTACTATGTGACATGAGCTAGATTGATTCTAGGAATCACTTGCTTTCCTACGAGGAAGGTTGAGTGCAGCAAGTTCAAACTTTCCTCTTTTGTGTAATCTAACAAGATGTACAAGATAGTGGATTCGCCTCATTTCTAAAGTAGTTTCTTTAGAAAAGAAACATCTTCAGTACCGAACACTGTACCGTGTGAAATAAATTCGAATCTAGGAATCAGTTTAATTTCTACGAAGAAGGTTGAGTGCCGCAAGTTCAAACTTTCCTTGTTAATGTAATCTCAAAAGATGGCCAACTTAGAACATTAGCCTCATTTGTAAAGTGCTTTGTTGAGAAAACAAACATCTTCATTGCCGAACATTGTACTGTGTGAAATAAGCTCATTCGGTTCTAGGAATCAGTTTCTTTCCTACAAAGAAGGTTGAGTGCAGCAAGTTCAAACTTTCCTTGTTAATGTAATCTAAAAAGATGGCCAAGTTAGTAGATTCGCCTCATTTGTAAAGTAGTTTGTTGAGAAAACAAACATCTTCTATGCCGAACATTGTATTGTGTGAAATAAGCTCATTCGGTTCTTGGAATCAGTTGCCTTCCTACAAAGAAGGTTGAGTGCAGCAAGTTCAAACTTTCCTTGTTAATGTAATCTGAAAAGATGCACAACTTAGTAGATTGGCCTCATTTCTAAAGTAGTTTGTTTAGAAAACAAACATCTTCATTACCGAACACTGTACTATGTGAAATGAGCTAGTTCGATTCTAGGAATCACTTGCTTTCCTACGAAGACGGTTGAGTGCAGCAAGTTCAAACTTTCCTAGTTTGTGTAATCTAACAAGATGTACAAGTTATTGGATTCGCCTCATTTCTAAAGTAGTTTCTTTAGAAAAGAAACATCTTCAGTACCGAACACTGTACTGTGTGAAATAAGTTTATTCGCTTCTAGGAATCAGTTTAATTTCTACGAAGAAGGTTGAGTGCAGCAAGTTCAAACTTTCCTTGTTAATGTAATCTACAAAGATGGCCAAGTTAGAAGATTCGCCTCATTTGTAATGTACTTTATTGAGAAAACAAACATTTTCATTGCCGAATATTGTACTGTGTGAAATAAGCTCATTCGGTTCTAGGAATCAGTTGCTTTCCTACAAAGAAGGTTGAGTGCAGCAAGTTCAAACTTTCCTTGTTAATGTAATCTGAAAAGATGCACAACTTAGTAGATTGGCCTGATTTCTAAAGTAGTTTCTTTAGAAAACAAACATCTTCATTACCGAACACTGTACTATGTGAAATGAGCTAGTTCGATTCTAGGAATCACTTGCTTTCCTACAAAGAAGGTTGAGTGCAAGTTCAAACTTTCCTACTTTGTGTAATCTAACAAGATATACAAGTTAGTGGATTAAGCCTCATTTCTAACGTAGTTTCCTTAGAAAAGAAACATCTTCAGTACCGAACACTGTACTGTGTCAAATAAGTTAATTTAATGTAATCTAACAAGATGTACAAGTTAGTGTATTGGCCTCATTTCTAAAGTAGTTTCTTTAGAAAAGAAACATCTTCAGTACCGAACAGCTGTACCGTGTGAAATAAGTTAATTAGTTCTAGGAATCAGTTGCTTTCCAAACAAAAGAAGGGTTGAGTGCAGCAAGTTCAAACTTTCCTTGTTAATGTAATCTAAAAAGATGGCCAAGTTAGTAGATTCGACTCATTTGGAAAGTACTTTGTTGAGAAAACAAACATCTTCATTGCTGAACATTGTACTGTAATGAAATAAGCTCATTCGGTTCTAAAGGAATCAGTTGTTTTTCTACAGAAGGTTGAGTGCAGCAAGTTCAAACTTTCCTTGTTAATGTAATCTAAAAAGATGGCGAAGTTAGTAGATTCGCCTCATTTGTAAATAGTTTGTTAGAAAACATACATCTTCATTGCAAACATTGTACTGTGAAATAAAGCTCATTAGGTTCTTGGAATCAGTTGCCTTCCTACAAGAAGGTTGAGTGCAGCAAGTTCAAACTTTCCTTGTTAATGTAATCTGAAAAGATGCACAGCAGTAGATTGGCCTCATTTCTAAAGTAGTTTGTTTGAAAACAAACATCTTCATTACCGAACCACTCTGTACTATGTGAAATGAGCTAGTTGATTCTAAAGGAATCCTCTTTGCTTTCCTACGAAGAAGGTTGAGTGCAGCAAGTTCAAACTTTCCCTACTTTGTGTAATCTAACAAGATGTACAAGTTAGTGGATTTGCCTCATTTTCTAAAGTAGTTTCTTTGAAAGAAACATCTTCAGTGCCGAACACTGTACTGTGAAATAAGTTTATTCGCTTCTAGGAATCAGTTTAATTTCTACGAAGAAGGTTGAGTGCAGCAAGTTCAAACTTTCTGTTAATGTAATCTACAAAGATGGCCAAGTTAGAAGATTCGCCTCATTTGTAATGTACTTTATTGAGAAAACAAACATTTTCATTGCGAATATTGTACTGTGTGAAATAAGCTCATTCGGTTCTAGGAATCAGTTGCTTTCCTACAAAGAAGGTTGAGTGCAGCAAGTTCAAACTTTCCTTGTTAATGTAATCTGAAAAGATGCACAACAGTAGATTGGCCTGATTTCTAAAGTAGTTTCTTTAGAAAACAAACATCTTCATTACCGAACACTGTACTATGTGAAATGAGCTAGTTCGATTCTAGGAATCACTTGCTTTCCTACAAAAGAAGGTTGAGTGCAAGATTCAAACTTTCCTACTTTGTGTAATCTAACAAGATATACAAGTTAGTGGATTAGCCTCATTTCTAGCGTAGTTTCCTTAGAAAAGAAACATCTTCAGTACCGAACACTGTACTGTGTCAAATAAGTTAATTAGCTTCTAGGAATCAGTTTAATTTCTCTGAAGAAAGTTGAGTGCAGCAAGTTCAAACTTTCCTTGTTAATGTAATCTCAAAAGATGGCCAAGTTAGTAGATTCGCCTCATTAGTAAAAGTACTTTGTTGAGAAAACAAACATCTTCATTGCGAACATTGTACTGTGGAAATAAAGCTCATTCGGATCTAGGAATCAGTTGCTTTGCTACAAAGAAGGTTAGTGCAGCAAGTTCAAACTTTCCTTGTTAATGTAGTCTAAAGATGGCCAAGTTAGTAGATTCGCCTCATTTGTAAAGTAGTTTGTTGAGAAAACAAACATCTTCATTGCCGAACATTGTACTGTGTGAAATAAGCTCATTCGGTTCTAGGAATCAGTTGCTTTCCTACAAAGAAGGTTAGTGCAGCAAGTTCAAACTTTCCTTGTTAATGTAATCTGAAAAGATGCACAACGTAGTAGATTGGCCTCATTTCTAAAGTAGTTTCTTTAGAAAAGAAACATCTTCAGTACCGAACACGGTGCTGTGTGAAATAAGTTAATTCGCTTCTAGGAGTCAGTTTAATTTCTCTGAAGAAGGTTGAGTGCAGCAAGTTCAAACTTTTCCTTGTTAATGTAATCTCAAAAGATGGCCAAGTTAGAACATTAGCCTCATTTGTAAAAGTACTTTGTTGATAAAACAAACATCTTCATTGCTGAACATTGTCCTGTGTGAAATAAGCTCATTCGGTTCTCGGAATCAGTTGCTTTCCTACAAAGAAGGTTGAGTGCAGCAAGTTCAATCTTTCCTTGTTAATGTAATCTAAAAAGATGGCCAAGGTAGTAGATTTGCCTCATTTGTAAAGCAGTTTGTTGAAAACAAACATCTTCATTGCCGTACATTGTACTGTGTGAAATAAAGCTCATTCGGTTCTAGGAATCAGTTGCCTTCCTACAAAAGAAGGTTGAGTGCATCAAGTTCAAACTATCCTATTAGTAATGTAATCTGAAAAGATGCACAACTTAGTAGATTGGCTGTGGGAAGCCATGCTGCTGGCTTTGTCAGGTTTGCCATGTCAGCTTGTTTGTTGCTTTTTGTATCTTAATTGTCTGCGCATGAGCTTATGACATTATCCTAAGATGGCTGCTCGCCAACCCTGATTGGGTGTATTAGGATCCACTGAAAGGAATTGAGAATTGAGCCAATCGGAGCTGTGGTCATTCGGCCATCCTGATTGGGTGTTTGAGCCAATCAGATCGTCTGATGCGACTTGAGCCAATCAGACAGCAACAGACACATGAGTCATCACTAGCATATAAGCTTCTTGCTCCATAGGGTCGGGTCCTTCTCTCTCTCAATTTGGAGCTCCCAATAAAGTGTGCTTGAGAAGAATCCTGTTGTCGTCGTTCTTCCTGCAGCGGGACGGGCGCGACAAGTGGTGCCGAAACCCGGAAATTTCAACAAACGGCCCATGAGAGGACCCCGAGGATACTTCGAGGGAGGATTCAGAACTCAACACGGAGGCGGCGGTACGATAAGTTTCCCCCTCCTTAAAAAAGGGGGGAAACAAAAGAAGTTAAAATTAAAGAGAACCTAGGTTTCAGACAGAACAGAATAAAAGTGAAACAAAGAGGAAAAGGCCTATTTCAAATCCGAAGCTATATCGGTTGGCAAATTCTAGCGGGAGCCAGGACTCAGAACTTTCAGCAGTCAGGGCAGCGCTGGTAAGTTCCCAAGTAGGGTCAGGAATCCCGCGATAGGCAGAATTACTTGCTCTTCTCTGTAGATAAAGAGAGCAAGAGGAGTTAGAGTGGCGAACTGAAAGTAAAACGAACGAAATTTTTAGATAAGGTATTGTGTCTAGCAATGGGCAATTCACCCTCACACCCAATTTTTCTGGCTCTGAGTGAGCTGCTTTGTTCTAAGAATTTAAAGCTCAAGGGAGTACTCTGGAGAGATTCCTGAAGGAGTGCGGCGCCATTGCACCTTAGTTCGCAGTCTCCGGGAGCTTAACCATCTCTTCATGGAGAAATTAGGCAGGGATTTAGATTTTGCTGCTGACCAGGGAGAACTGAAAGGAGGAATGAGACCAATTTGGAAACTGAGTTGCCTTGAGGATGAAAGATGTAGT